>CAAKHD010002972.1:2515-15764 GCA_901007705.1 Fistularia tabacaria | reverse complement strand
ACACACACACACACACACACACACACACACACACACACACGCACACGCACACGCACACGCACACACACACCCCTCCACCACCAATCATACGAAGCACACAGACTAAGTAAAGAGAGCAAGTGTTAAAGGAGAGAGATATCAATGCCATCAAGGGGCTACAAGAGGGCTTTGGGGGTGGGAGTTAAAGCAATGATGGTGTGCGTGTCTGTTTGTATTTGTGTGTGGGAAGGGGTGTTATCACTTACTCTATAGCCATACTGCTCAATATGAAGTGAATTTTCCTTAATATGACTAATTACTGAAATAATCAAAGGGGTCTGTTGTAATTAGAGCAAAGTCAGTTTATGAGCGGGAGTTTAACTAAACGAATTCGGGCACATTGAAGTAATTTTATTCTAGCCTTGTTGCTCCTTTGTCATGAAATCATTTGAGAAAACAACAAAAGCAAGGTGAACATTTTTAATTTATTTTATTTCTTTTATTCAAGGTAGGTCAGCAACAGGGACCCACAGAACAAGATGAAGGGACAATTTTTCCGAGTTTCTGTTATTACTGCCGCATACAGCATCACCCAGTGGAAACCTGCAGGAATCTCTTAGTAGCTTGTGACACACGCTGGCACATCTATTGGAGTGCATTTTATTTGATTTTACAAAAGGATTTTAATCTCAACTGCCAATTTTTCTTGATTTTGTTTTTTTTGTTTTTTCCCTGTGTATTGTTTTTGCAATTACTTATCAGCCATCTATTACTATCACAAATGTTAATCTACACAACAAAAGATTTGAATAATGAAGAAGGCAGAGGGGTGAGGGGTTGGAGAAATATGCTGTGGCAGTAAATTTAGAGTTTGTGTGGCATGCCGAGCACAGCGTCAGGCTACAGGAGGGAGAGACATGCTGCTTTCATTTCCCTAGGCTATATTTCCGTCCACTGAAGACTTCTGTTTTTACACAGGTAGGCAGTTTGGGGACTATCTCAGTGAAGAGGAAGGGAGTGAAATAAAAAAATAAAATTAAAAAAAAGACATGGGAGGAATCAAAGGATGTTCCCCCCTTTAATAATGTAAGAAATATTCTAATTTCTAAAAATAAAACCTCCTCTTCATCCTTCCTGCTAATCTGAGCATTAATTTATTCCAACCCAAGGCCATATTAGTATGCTAGCCAAGGGCAAAATGGTTACGACAAGACCAAGTTCCCTCAAAAAACTTGGATACATATCAACACAGTGAAAAGATCAGACTACAACTTCAAAACAATCTTTGATTTTGTGAATTGATCATAGTAATCGGCATTCGATTAAGATCGCCGTGTTTGCTATTCACTGCACTGCATTATGTTGTACATGTTAACCATCCAAACCTTCCGATATCAGTCATTGTTTAAAAAAAAAAAAAAAACAGTCTCTGAATATAGTAACAAATGTCTATCACACATTTAACTTTTGTGTACATTTTTAATGAAAACCGAGAACTGAAATATCTGGTATTCAAAGGGACAAATACTTACAACGGTAACACTTTTAGAACCAAAAAAATGTCAATAAGCCACTGGTTTCTGTATAATTTTGCATTTTTTTAGATTAATTACCACATAAATGAATAACGTTTACGTTGTTTTTCTATGTTTGATTTCATTTTTGTGTGTTCACTTTCATATTTGATGCAGTTCTATAAAACAGAATTTTAGCAATGGGACTTATGTATCACCCATCAAGCACACACTCCTTTATGGATAACAAATGCATAGGGTAATGATGGCACTTGTTCATCTTGTTCATCATATGTATGGTTGTCACAAGACACTTGGAATTTTTATGTGTGTGTGTGTGTGTGTGTCTTGTTTTCATAATTTTACAACATTTCAAATAAATTAATGTGTGAACCATTTGGAAGAAAAATATACCATCATTTGCCAACGGTGATAAAAAATATACTTTAGATAATGATTGCATCTGTTGGCTTCTGCATTTGTAAATGCAAGGTAATGATTTTTTTTTGTGAGCAATGAAATGAAACCGAGACATTGTGTCACTTTGCTGGAAAAGACTTTCTCTTTTTGTGATTGACTATATTTCCATGGTAAGCTGGTGTTTAGGGAAAAAAATAATTCCCTCTATTGTAACATCCTGCAAAATCTCTTCTTTATGTAAATGTATAAATGTTCCTACTCCTTTGGTCGGTGTTCTGACACACTGGTCATGTCCCACATAGACAGTGGGAGGTGTGCAATGTGGTGTCTGACTAGTCGAGGCCCCAAGCATGTTGGCTGCCATCAGACTTGTGGGCCTGTCAAAGGTGTTGTGGCGCAGGACTGAGTCTCTGCCTGCCACACGCATCATACATCTGCTCTCTGATGAGCCCTGCAGTTACTCAATCAACATTATTATTGCTTGGAAATGTATATATTTAATTTGTGAAACAACGACAGTTTCGCTTGATTTATGATGCAAGGCAAAGTTTAATTATTTGAAAAATGCATATTACCCTGTGACTTAATTATTAGCTAATTAATCACAGGGTACTTGTTCGGTATTCCCCCTCCTTTTTGGGCATTTTTCTATGTATGTCTGACACTTGAATTTCTTCCCGGGGTCATTTTTATGTGGGGTCATGCTTTTTCTTCCTGAGTGGCTATTGAGATGAAGAACATGCACTGCAGAGCCAGATGGCATGCAGCTCAGGTGAAAGCACATTCAATTGAGTGAAACTGTGACATTTAAGGTTTTGACAGTGTATATAAAAACTTTAAATACACCATTCAAGACTGGATTGACTACACAACAATGTTAGCGTGCAGAATATGACTTTGCATGTTCTCTCCATGTCCATTTTGTCCATTTGGGTTCTCCGGTTACCTCCCAAAGAGGTTTTTTGAAGTCAAAAAAATTCCCGGCCATATAAATGAGAGAGTGAATGGTTGTTTGTCTCTATTGTCGAATGCTGACCACTCCAGGGCATACCCTGTCTTTTGCCCAGTGACAGCTGGGATAGGCTCCAGCACCCCCCATGATCTTGAGTGCAGTGTAAGGGGTATGGATTATAAAAGAATGAATGCATGTTTGATAGGCCATTTTGGTCAATTCTTGATGGGTTCACCAAATTTGCTTTTCTTACTAGAAGTCTTCTCAGTAGTATCTCTCTCTCTCTCTCTGTGTATATGTGTGTGTGTGTGTGTGTGTGTGTGTGTGTGTGTGTGTGTGTATGTATATATATATATATATATATACACACACACACACACACTTCATGCAACTTATTTTGGACGAAATGTGCAAAAATGACTTACAAACACTCCGTGATGTTTGTTTTATATACATAAAACTCACATCAAAGAGTGTAGACAGTTCTCATTGGCTTTTCCAATACTGAAACATTGAGAATTTTGTGGTGACTAAAAAGCATGTAGTCTTACTTACCCAAGAACTGAATCCAATTAGCCAAATGGTGCGGCCTTAACCCCGGGAACCTGGCTATGGCCTCTACATGTGGCCAGATGGTCTCCTTGGCCAACCTCCTAATGATACACTCAGAGCAATAAAGATTTCCCACCTTAACGTACACTCACCAAATCAAATGAGCATCCACAGATTACACTCTACATGTCAAACAGTATGAGGAGGAGAACTACCAGCTTTTCTAAAACATTGGAATTATTCATATCTTCCATACTAGCCTTGGGAAGTGCAATTTTCCAAATGTGTAAGCTGATACTGCGGGTCATGGTCAGATGTGATGAATAAATGTCTCACTGTTAAAGCTGTGAATGTTTTACATCTCGTCAGTATTGACTCCATAAAGATACTTAGTTTTTTTATGGCTGTTGCTTTTTTACTGATCATAGAAATCAAAACTTCAAGGGTTGTCCTGATAGCTGCTGTTAGAAAATGATCGTGGATGACTGGATTGGATGCAAACATGCAAGGGAGGGGAGGAGGTGTGGCTCAACTGCATGCCAGTCTGCCACTTTATCATCAGCACCAATCCTTTCTGGCTGGCCACTATCCGGCCCCCATGTGTCTGTACCCGGTATCGGTAAGCGTTTTAAACTATTAGAGCTGCTGTGAAAAAGGCCCGTTTGAGTGCAGTGCTGTCAGTCTGCAATGAGGCAATTGGGGGTGGGGGCTGTCATGGCTGTCACTCAATTGGAGGATGAGAAGTGTTTGGCTCTAATGGATTCCTCCAGGCGGACGGCTTACACGGCAGCTAGAAGTAAAATCGATGCGTTGTCATGAGCGAGTGAGGCATCATCAAACAGCCAGGTGGACGGGGAGGCAAGGAAGGGAGGCCTGCTCGGGTGGTTACGTCTATATCTCAGCCTGTGCGTGTTTTTGTGTATGTCTGTGTGTGTGCGGCTGTGTGTAGGTGCGCACGCATGTGCGCGTGGTGTGGAAAGGAGAAAAGAGACAGACAGATGCTCGGCTTAGCTTTACACGCCCAATGGGGCCTCTGCTATGATTGTAAGCATGAAAGGGGGCTCTGACCTCCATCATCTCCGTTGCTTTTATTTTCCGGTTCTCTTGGAATCGGACACAGATACATACAGACATACTCCAACACACACATACACGTCGATAAATGTGAAGCCATGTAGGCAGGAGTATATTGCCCTGACAAAAGTCAAACATCATCGTGTTGGCAAAATTCCTTTTCACATTTCAGATTTCTTTGCAAAGATTTCAGGTGTTGACTGGAACCAGTAGAGAGGGAGGCAGCTAGACTTTATAGCTGTCTGAATAGTTTAACTGCTGGGGACATAATTTCAATTTCTGCACATCTCAACACAAACTATAAAAGAAAAATGTAGCAAAAGCAAATGATCTGCACAGTCACAACAGCAAATGACAAATTTAGATAGCTTCAATTTGAAGCCCGCTCCAGTTAATAAGCAAGGTGTTCCCTAAATAACACCAAGCCAAAAAATGTTAACAGAAATATTTCACACATTTTAGGATGCATTCTTTTTTACCTGATACCAGTTGAAACACAATGAATAAATATTTTGTGTGGAGGACACAAAGACGTCTATCTCTTTTTTCCAAAAATGCTGTGATCAACATAACTCCCCTAATTTCTTTGAAACACAGACAGACAATAATTAACTTATTCAACTAACTTCACCCCTGAGCTGTGTTCGCATGCTTAGATAGGGCTCTGGGAAGATGGTGGGGCCACCCTCTGGCCTCGGGGGAGAGGTTCTGGTCCATTGATTGGCAGCTAACATTGGAGGTGATTGCTCCAAGATGGCTGAGCAGGGTTGCTTGTCTTCAGCTTCCTCACTTGGCCTCTCTGTCTGGACCCAGTGTGTCTCTGCAAGGCCCCCGTCAGGCTTTTTGATAATTTGTGATAAAAAAAATTGGGTGGATTTTATCATCAACAAATACAGCAAGACTACTGTGTCCAAAACCTTGGCATACAGTGCTTCCCTTTGTGCCATGTTGAAATGATTAAAAACACACCAATGAATCACACTGCAATTTAGTCCATCTCCTGCTGGTCTGAATACATTCTTGGAAAGCAAATCTGTCACTGAAATCCTGCCCAATAAATGCCCTATCTATTCATCTTTCAGCAAACTGCTTAACCATTAAAAAGAATACAAAACGACAAACAAATAAAGAAATTAGGAAAAATCTATATTTCTGACTAATATGGACACTTCATTAAATGTCCAGCACTTAAACATGTTTTTCTTTAAAAACCAAACTCAATGAGTTCCTTGTTAAAAAACTTCAACAATTGCTCATCATATAGGACACATCTGAAGCTACATTCACAATGCACATCTTATCAAGTTATATAAAAAGAGATTCCATCTTTTTTTTTTTTTTTTCTTTTCCTAGTCCAATCTTCAGTTCAAAATTAGAGTCAAGAAACTCAGTACTCTTCTTGTTAGCCTTTGGAAACAGGAATTTCTTCCCTTTATTGCTGAACACATGAAAGAGTTGGTGTTGATTAAGGAGGCCTTTTAAGCTGTGAAAGCCCTAAATGTGCTGTGTCCTTAGTAAGATGAAAAGGAGCCAAACTTATGTGGAGTTGTCTTACCTTACCTCCTCCAATGGGAGAACCTCTGGGAAGATGCCTAAGAGAGAGATGAACCAGAAGCTCTTATTCTCTATGCTAATGTTGCTGCGTTTTACTTGTAATTATGCCCCAGAATCCTCCTTTCTCTTCTTTTCTCTTCATTACCCTCTTTTGCTTCTGTGCTGCACACTTCATTTTCTTATTGCTGATGAAACATTTTTGGTATGCCCTATCTTTGTCATTTTCAAACACAAGCCACATCTTTTCAGACTTCCCTCTTCGTTTCACCACAGGCTGTTTGATTGTTTCCATCCTTATAGAAAGTTGTTCTACTCAAATGGAACACAAATCCATTTTTCTTACTTAATCGACGGAGAGTGAATTGAAACAACATGGGCCTTGTCGATGCGCTATGGGTGTCTTGTTCTAGCCAAAGTGTTTTTTGGTGACGTATGTCCCCTTGCTCCTTCTAACATGTCACTTTCCCTCCATCTCAAGCCTGCCATTGCCCATATTTATTTTATCTTGCTAATGTGGGTCACCCTTGTATGGCAGCCATCAGCGAGGCACAGTCAAATAGCTGTGTCTGAAGCCTACCTTTGGCATGATTTATGGGCTGGTGTGACGCTGAGCTCTCAGAAGGAACGCCATTGTCCTGCTACAACTCTCAACTTTCGACGGTGGGGCGCTTTGTCTGCGCTGAGGCAAACCAGACCCCCATCTTTAAAAAGAATCAAATTATTTCATCATGTTTGAAATGAAAAGGCTGTAATTACTTCTAATTAGACCCTGACTTTTTTCTTTTCTTCTCTTTCCCTTCTTCTCCTCCTCCTCTCGCCTCCTCTTTTCTCACTTTTGGAGGTGAATTCTTTTTCCAGAGGTTTCAAGATTGCTCTAAATCAGAGCCGTTAGGGTGTAGAGTAGGAAACAATTTTCTGTTCAGTTTGAAATTGATTAATATAGGCTTCTGACAGCTCCCCTGGCTTTGATATTCAGTGAGAGGGGAGGTCTGAAGTGGTGTGATGACACTGTAATGTTTGCTTTAAAGCCCTACCTTAATGGGACTGGCTCCACAATGTCATGATATTTCACCAGCCAGAGGAAAAATGAGACGCAAAACACCCCATTTGTGGAGGGCGAAGCATATGTCTGTGTTTGTGCGTGTCTGAGCTTCCACATGTGCAAAACCTAGGTGGACCATCTACCTCATTGCACTGGTTAGACTGTGTGACTGCACAACAGTGTAAGGTTTCCTTTCCAATAACACCCCTCTGCGCTGGAGAGCAACAGCCTAATAGCCGGCTATCACGGAAAATCATTTTCTGCCCGTCAAGCATTTACATGTATCCTTACCACACAAGTCTTGTCGTTTTTAGGTGGCACATCAATTTGCTAAGCAAATCAGCTCGCCATTTATTTATCAAGGGATAGGCTGTTGGTGTGTGTGTCTGGAGAAAGTTGAGGTGTGAGGCTTCTGGGGGAGTGGGAGTTTTCAGAGGAGGTGGGAGAGCATCGAGGGAAGCAAATATTTTCTCTGGCTTGCGACGGCACAGTGAAAACATACTCCTGATGCTGATGTGTATTAGAATTGAGCCGGGCAAATATTAGCGCTGCCTTACAGTGGCAGAGTGGCAGAGTGTGGATGTTGGTATGTGTATATTTTGGAGGAGTTGACAGGGTTGCTGTGCAATATAACATTTTCAATTGCAATATAGTTCCGCATCAATTTAACTTTTTTGTAGAAAATGTAAAAGGTGAAGTTCAACAAGTAAGTGAAATTAATTCAAAGTTCAGTAATGTGAAACGGACAAAATCAGCAGGAAAATACATTTCTCATGCTCGAATCATCAACTTCTTGAGTGACAGTGGTCGGTATTACAATGAGGATCAAGCTCATCCATCTGTGTGTGTCTTTGCTCGTAACATGCAAACACTCACTCATACCAACACACATACACACATCCACATAAAATACAAACCCTTGATCCTATCCAGTCCTCCCCAATAGCTCACATGATTCACTTTGCAAGATGATAACTTGTTAAGTTGAAGTTGGCATGTGCGCTCAAGTGGACAACAGCACCTGTTTAGCTCCGCCCACATTTCCATCTAACTTGTAAGAGAGGAATAAAGGAAAGGGGTAAAAAAAAAAAAACAATGGTGATGCGTCCTTTTTGTCAGCAAAGAGCACAAGGAAATGCGACAGAGCGCTGGAGGAGGTTTACAAATCCATTTCCTTCTTTTGTCTGTCCACATCAGCTGCTGATGACGGATCTGCTGGTTCTTATTGTGTTCTATTAAGATACGGCGATGGATGAGGGAGGGGGGTAGTGCTGCTGCACACATGCCCAAAAATGACGCGTCTCCTTTGATCTGTTTTAGTATGAGCCACATGAACAGCTCTGCCGCGAGGCACACATGCATGCGCACACACGAAGACATGCGCGCGTGCACACACACACACAGACAGACACACACACACACACACACACACACACACACACACACACACACACACACACACACACACACACACACACACACACACACACACAGCCCTGCAGTTTGGCCCTTTGCACTTTGTGTAGCATGTGTGTGTGTGTGTGTGTGTGTGTATATAAGTGGTTTTGACAAACTATGACATTTTGTTTTTCCTTCCATTCATTCCACATAATAATTGTTACTATTTTGATTATTTTGCAGACTCATTTGGAGAGAATTTGAGGTGCGGTGCTTATTAGTTTCTTATCTCAACTAATTACCCATTAAATAGCCACATGCAGACCCACATACACGCAGTCTTATTTCTGGATGATTATCAACCAGCAGATTATGAATATGTATTTCTCACTGCTTAATGCGTGGACATATGAATATACCACTTGATAATTCCTCAACTGAACCTGTCATGCTTTTCATGACCCCGAGTTAAAGGCCATTGTGGGTTACTCTGGAAGAACCAGAGGGAGAGAGCATTCAGCTTTTTGTCGAGAGTTTGGATTGTTTTCATTGTGTGTATGATAGACAGTTTTGTCAATTTTGAATTCATGTCTGTAATGTTGCTAGCCAGTCACAGTTATTTTCATATTCATTAGCAACAGAGTACTGTGGTTGGCTGCTAGAGACTTCAGGTGTATGTCTAGCAGCGGAAGCTATAAGGACTCGATTTTCAGTGCACGCCGGGGCTCCATCAACTGCATAGGGATACCAATGGTGATTTTCATCAGTGCCATTAATTTATGTCTCTATTTCCGCACATATATCCAGCTTATTTGTCTCATTTCTATAGGGCCAGGCAGCTTGTTCCCTTTGTTAACACAGCTGTGCTGCATGTTTTGTTTGTTTTTAGTCAGCTCATCCTCTTTGGCCTGTTGTGCAAAGGGTGCTTGGAGCAGTCTGTGTCACATCAGGTGCGTCAGGATGCCCATTGGCTAGCGGCTGCTGACTGGAGCCATCCTGGCCAATCAGCTCTCGGCTAGCTGACCTTTTCGCTGACGCCCTGACCTTGATGGGAGGTGAAGTGTGTGGCTGGTAGCAGTCAGTACTGGCACAGCAGGATGTGGAGGAGGAAGAAGAGGAGGAAATAAAAATGACCAGGCTGGAGGGCAAGATATTTTCTTGGCCAGTCACTCCTGTTCTTGTCCTCCTTTCTTCTCTCAACTTTGGCTGGAGCTATGACAGCCTCTCTTGGCCGGTTTACACTGTACTTCACATGCAAAGACTCTCTTCTCTTGTCACGTAGTCAGAAATAGAAGAGTATAACCACATGAGATATAGTACTTCCAGTAGTGTCAGCTGAGGTGTGGGGTTTTTTGTGTGTTTATATGTGCCTTACGTGACTTTGTGTGAGCTGTTTGTGACAGTGTCTTCTCCTGTCATCTCAGAGGTGCTTAGCAACAATCTGTCCCCCCGAACAAGAAAACAAAAATCAGAGGATGCTTGAAAATGCTCTGAAATGCAGTAATGAATATTTTAGACATAAAGGACCACTCTCCCAGCCTCCATTTGCCTGGCTCAGTCCTCCAAACAGCCCTTTTAAAGTCAAGTGATGGGGGTTAAGTTAATTATGCACATTAGGGCAAGCCTCCCTCCCTTTGCTTGCTTAGTCGCCGTGTATGTGTGCGCGCACAGTCTGTGGCAATGGCTAGGGATACTGAAACTCTGCCTTTAATTAAACACAGATGCATGGAAGCAGACACTGTCTGTCACACAAACACGTTCAACAGCAGCTGCACACACGCAGACATGTGTGGGCTCATAAACAAATTCATGCATACACACACATACACAATTTAAGAAGATGAAAGAGTGTAACAGGCTCAGTATGTGTGTGTGCGTATGTACGAGAGGAAACAACCTCTTACCATCTCTGCTTAGCAAGGAGATAAATAACTTAATCTAAATTAAGCCTGAAAATGATTGGCTTTAAAGATGCAGATATGTTGATAATTTGAGCAATGGAGTTTTAAAGTGTTTTGTTTCAATTTATTTATGTGTGCTTGTATATATTTATACATTTATTTAGGCTTATATACGTACATGAACAATTTTGCAGGACCAGTTCTAACTTACACCTCTCTGCCAATTCAAAGCCACTACATTTTTGCTTTGGCCGTGGGATGACTTTTCAACGGCTTTAGTAATTTTCCAATTATCTTAAAGCAGCATATTTAGATTGCAATTATTCACTTCTATTCCACATATAATTCATACCAGTTGAAAGCATGCACCAACAGTTTTTCCATGTAGGATGGAGATGTTTGCTATCCTTGGAAGCCTTAAATTCTTAACCTTTTTTCTGGCCCTTTTGTCTCTCTGTGTCTTCTGTGCAGTAGCAGTTGCCTCATTTTTCATTAGAGGATTGCCCCATTATTTCTTTTTGTGTGATAAAATGACAAAAGATTACTCACGAGAAATACTAAATACAGCGGCAGGCCGATGGGATCTCCACTCATATGTAATGCTGCTGCACTATGGCTGAAGGCTTCATATTTCCTATTTCTTCCCCTATTATATATATCTGGCAGAGTTGTAGATACAAGGGTGGTGCGTGCCTGTGTATTTGTGTGCATGTGTGTAATATAATACTGTTTGGATGTCCCAATCTGATTAGACACCACTTGCTGGTCAGCAGAACACTCTTTTTTTCCCTTATTTTAGCAAAAAAAAAGTCAAAAATGGAGCTGCGTGGTTTACAGAAATGTCAGTGAGTTGGAGAAAAATAACTCATTTCACAGACAGAGAGAGAAGAGGAGGGCAAATACAGCAAACACGAGCCAGCAATGGCTAAGTGAATTAAAACATACAAACAAACAAAATAAATAAATAAAAAATGACAACACCATATCTTTATCTTAGATGATTCATATTTTTTTTTTAAACAGTTTCACCATTGGTCACATTTTTCTGTGGTGGATAATAGAAAATGTAAAGATACGGGTGGTGAAATATGAGTTGGTTTGGGAAGGTAAGAATGAGAAAAGATTAGCTCGAGATTAGAATAAGAGAGATGGAGGAGGGAGGAAGAGGTCCTCCGGTCTGTGTGTGTTGTTTTCAAAGTACAGTTGTTTGTGTTTGTGTGTGTGTGTTTGTGTAAGAGAAGGATGATTGTACGCACTCCCACCCTGTTTTGTTTCCAACCCACCTTCGAGCCTATAGAGATTGGACAACCTTAGCCAACCTATTCAGCTGCTCTTCCACCTGCCCACACATGGCTCTCGTTGTGACTGATTCATCAAACACTACACATACCTTCAATCCGCACACATGAGGTCGGTTTTGTCAAACTACTTACTAACAAGAAAACGATCTCAGCTTTTGGCAGACTGCTAATTCCATCGCTTCGAAAGCCAATGACTGTATGTTTTTGTGATATTGAAACCATTGCTTTGCATAAATATCAGCTTATTTGTATCAGACAACAACCCTTGAGATTCAGATGATATTACTTCAGTAAAGTTGCTGTTTTTTTCTTTCTTTTTATTTATTAATTTTTTTTTTCTGCTGCAAGACTCCACAATTTCAGACGTTGGCAAAACATTTCCTGAGTGTGTCTTTAATTTAACAACATACCATCTCAATTTTTGATGCTACCCTTCATCCTGAGTGTCATTAGGGCAGCCCATGGTGAGCAAAAACCAGCCAGGAATTAACATAACCAGGCATAGCAAGAGGAAGAGACCTGGGTCAGTGGAAACATCTAGATCAAATTGTCCATATTAGCCTTATACACTGGCTCTGGTCAAAGCCAGGAAGAACCGGTAGCCCAGGGAATTTGTTACCAGGCGTGCTCTCACATTGCCAGCATGCTGAACAGAAGGAGCACATTTTTATTTTCGAGTGAGATTTTTACTTTTCTTTTTTTTTCTTCTTCTATTTTCTACCCTCTGTTCTGTTTTGCGAGCTACACATAACTCCCTATTTCTAACATTTGTTTAAAACCACTGATTATCTTGACACCTTGTTCATCCTATTTGGTTCAGTGCAGGGAACTGTTTTTATAGGAGGTATTCTGTTTTTCGGTTGGGTGAGTTTTTTTTGTCCATTTCATCATTATGAACTCAATTTCCCTCAACTCAAAAGTTGTTAGGATATTACAACTGTTTCTTGACATTATTAATTCCTAAACTCTTAAAACATTTGATTGCCTTGAATTTTACATTTCATTGTTATACATCAGTCTGCCATTGGATACCAATAACACAACAGTGAGGCTTTTATCCTTTTTTTTGTAAGTGGTTTTTTTAATAACAAATTCACTCCACATGCTCTCATCAAACTGCTATATTATGTGACTTAGATTTTGGGATTCAGTCTTAGAGCTGTTCTAGTGGTGCTGGAGTCTCTTTTCAGTCTTGCTTCCCCCCCATCCGTCCCTCAAAAAACAGAATATCTGAAATCAGTGCAATGGTTTAAACATGAATTTAGATAAACATTTTTAAACATGTGAAATAGTTTTAGCTGTGAAGCTCCCATTGAGTGTTCAAGCGCAACTCACACAAACTGTCAGTGTAAATGACACTAGACACACACACAAACACACACACACACACACACACACACACACACACACACACACACACACACACACACACACACACACACACACACACACACACACACACACACACACACACACAGCAGAGACAAGCGATTAGACTTCATTACAACGCGGCGACTGAAGCTGAGAGACAAACTTGCACTTCGTCCCTCATTGGCTTCAGC
>CAAKHD010002969.1:13479-34327 GCA_901007705.1 Fistularia tabacaria | reverse complement strand
CGGGGGGTAGAGGCTGTGGAGGGCGTGTGGGGCAGACACACACACACACACACACACACACACACACACACACACACACACACACACACACACACACACACACACACACACACACACACACACATTCATCCAGCTTTTAAGAAGCTGGCGGTTTAAACTAAAACCACACAAATGTACACAAACAAATAGTTAGCTAGTTTTAATGGCAAAAGTAGAAGTGCGCTAAACCAATGCAGTGACCACCTTGCTTTTTCTAGTGCGCACATTTGCACGCACAAAACAACTAAAATTGAATTGTATCGTAGGAGTGTTAGCATCACAGGTATTTTGCACTTCAGGTGCGCTCGCACCATGGGTAGATGGCCACCGCAGGTGAGCTAGTACTCCAGTTGTATTAGCAACATAGTTGTTTTAGTACCGCAGGTGCGTTTGTATCACAGGTGTTTGGCCACTGCAGGTAAGTTAGCAAAGAAAGTGAGTTAGTACTTCAGTTGCGTTAACAGCACAGGTTTGAGAGCACCACACATGAATTAGCAGCAAAGTTTTGTTAGCGTCGCAGGTGTGTTAGCACCACAGGTAGATGGCTACCATAGTTAAGTTAGTTTCCCAGTTGTGTTCGCACCAAAGTTATGTTAGTATTGCAGGTGAGTTAGCATAAAGGGGAGTAATTGTGTTCTCAGCATGCGTGAATTAGCAATATAGCTGTGTTCGCGTCGCAGGTGTGTGACCATCACACGTCTGTTAACAATTGAGGTTGTGCTGGCGCCGCGGGTGAGCTAGCAGCGTTGGTGTTTTCGTTTCCCCTGAACGTGACTCGCTGGTGATACTAATTCTGAGTTGTTCGGGCTGGTGTGTGTTTATGTGTGTGGACGCACGTAAACAAGCTGATGTTGTTTGCAGGAAACTAAACTAGTTTCTTTTTAGACAAATTGCGCCAGAGCCACATGGATAATTGCCACCTGACACGGCGTGCCGACTCTGTATTTACGAAATCCTTACGTGGTGAGAAAACGGCTTAATGACCGTTTCCTGACAGAAGACGTCATGACATGTCCATGGGTTGTTTTTTTTTTTTTTTTTTTTAACTTCGAGGGGATTTTGAGAAAACTCCGACCTTAAAAGAAAACCTCACGGCGCACTAAACTTAAACAACTTCCTGGAACGCACTTCGTCCTTGTCGGATCCCCTCCTGCTTCGCGTTGCGGTTGGGCAGACGTTAATTTTTCCTTCGGCCCCCGATCAAAGCGTCCCTCTTGGCTAAAGCACATGGGGGGAGGGGGGGGTCACATCAAAACAAAACAAAACAAAACAAAAAAAAAAAAAAACACAATTTCTTGGGTCCTTGGATTGATGCTCTAATGTTCTGGGGCTATAAACGTCCCCAGGATGGGGGGGGGGGGGCAGACGACGACGACGACAACGACAGCGCAACTCCATGAGCTCACATATAATCAAAGCGCGGACAGCTGACTGGCTGATTAATGGCTTCAGTCTGGCCGGCACGCCTGGATATAGACGCTGCCCGGGTGCAGAGCTGCTATTAGTGGTGCTTACGATATGAGGTTAGAATAAACAGAATCAACAGAGCTGTCAACAACACGGCCGCATCCGAACTGCGCCGCCCGTCCAGATCCATCTGGTCTGTTGGGGCCCCCGGTTCAGAATAGAAGGGTTTTTTGAACATATATAGAGCGTCTGATGGCGGCAGCGGACCAGCCGGGAGCCAGACGGGTTTATTCTGGTCGCCCAGCAGGTTGTTTGACCGACCCAGCCGAACGTTTACAGATAGGACTCCGATCTTCGCTCGTCCACATCCCTTCGAAATTCCTGCATGAGTCGGGATGCAGTTTTTCACAGAATCCTAAAAAAATCGCCAACCTGCCTGAGGTTGTGGCAGGTTGGCAAAAGGCAAATCTGAAGTGCCCCGCTGTTGGGCCCCTGCTGGGTCGAGTTCTAGTGCAATCAGATCCCTGCAAACTGCAGACTGCAAACTGAGCAGCCCGTGCTGTCTGAGACTCATGGAAATTGACACAGTGTATTTATTTACTTTTCCATTAATGATTAGTTTTTTGTTCTTTGGAAGCATCTCTGATGCACTGGCTTCAGGCTTGTTTCGCTTTATATACCTCATTTATTACTTAATTTCCTTGCATTGCGCTTTACAATGACAGTTAAGCCTTTGTATCAATGTATATTTGCAGTATTTAAATCACTAGCAAGCTTTTCTTTTTTCCCCTTCCAATTATAAAATGAATATTTCCTGAATTTATATCGTCTAGTTGTATAATATCGTTTGGTTTGTTTTCATTCATATGCTCTGAACTTACAGCTTGTTTGTTTATTTAGATTTAATTTAGTCATTATTCTATCATATCGTGCTGTATTTTATTTTTCTTTTGATATAATTAAATTACATTAAATTTAATGTAGTTTTGTTTTGTTTTGATTTAATTAAAATGTATTTTATTATTTATTTTGTTTGTTTCAATCACTAACTTCTCATTTTGATCTAATCAGGTCATCATCTTGTAATGTGAGTTCTCAGCAGCGGGAGCAATGACCCCGTGATGATAGTTCAGATGAAGACTGCTATCAGGATGAACAACCACCTCGAGGTTGTGTGTGTGCGTACGCTTGCGCAAAGGTCATTCAAATGTTTATGATACCAGATTCACCGCGTCTGCCCTCGGCGAGTTCAAACCCAACACTGAGGCGGCGGCCACAAATAAGGCCCCGCGGCTGATATTTCTGTCAATGGTGAAGCCGAAGGCCCGTCCAGACCCAGATGCCTGCAGCGCCTCTCAGCCCGCCGCTATCTCCAAGATCACAGCGTCTGGGCGAGCACGAGCGCAGGGGCTAAGCGGTAATGTCTCCTCGGCGAGGAATGACATCAGTGGCAGACGGTCCGACCGCCTCCCGGCGCACTTTCCACTTAATTATCTCGCCGCGCCGCCCTTTTCATGTGGAAGCCATGCGAGGGGGAAACTATGAAAAGACGACCATAAAACCGGCTTCGGCTGAAAACGATCTCTTACTCTGAGGCTAATAAGGGCTCGTGTGTCCCGTGGGGGAGGACGTCACGTTCCTTCCCCATTTCTTTTCTCTTTTTCCACTGCGTTCAGATGCGGCAGGATCTCCGACGTCCGTTTCCAGCCCGCGCCGAACTGGCTAAAACTGGCCAAACAGCTAATTCGCTAAAGCTAATTGACGCCGAACGCGCCCGGAGACGGTGCGGCGACACGACCGCGGTGACAAATCGCACTCCCCGCGGCAACCACGTCCGGCCTCGTCCCTCGGCGCTCGCTCTTAGGCAACTTCCGCGCCCACACGCTGCGATATTTTGGTCAAAGCGCTGCGCCGAAAGCGACGCCGCGGGTCAAACGCTGGTTGACCGAGATAGATGCCCCCCTCCCCCCGCGACCAGAGCGAGGAGCGTGCCTGTGCCCGTCCTGTGGTCGAGAGAAAGGGGGAGCCGCTTCCCCCTTGTTAAGAGGCTTGTGTATCCTGAGTGAGCGCTGCGGCCGCTCGGCGGCAGAAAATTATCCGCGACCCTGCAATGTTCCATAATAACAACCTCCACGGGCGCCGAGAGGAGGAAATGGAAGTAAGTGGAAAGATTTATTTTTTTTTGTTCTGGAGTCAAGACAAATGATCCGGCTGCTCGGAGAGGAGAAGAAGAAATTTCCGGACGAATGAACCCGGCGGTTACGCGACACCGCGGGGCGTCTCGGTGCATTCCTCGTCCTGTTTTTGACAATATTCAACGTTGCTGCGAATCCCCGCGCGATCGACGCACCAGGCGCCGAAACCGAGCTGGGTTTTGACGGCGCGAGGCTTATAAATATCCCTGCTTCTTCCACGTCCCGCATATTTCTAGCGTCTCAGGCAGGTTTGCAGAGCAATCACCAACCCGCGGTGGCTGTTTCATATCAAGGTGGGGTGGCACCATGGCAACGGCATATTACAAGTGCCTGTTCTCTTCCGTTTCCTGGTCCGATTTTTTTTTCCAGGGTCCAACATCTGACCCGCAAACCAAAACAACAGGAGACCAAACCATCTGGGTTTTTTGTTGTTGTTGCCGGGATGCCGGCTGACCATGTACGATCGCATTAAACCAAAGCAACTAAAGGGAACTACGGAAATAAAAGCCTTTAACTCATTCATTCATTCATTAGCTACACCGCTTATCCTGCACTTTGGTGCGAAGGGGAGATCCTGGATCAATCACAGGCCCACATACGGAGACATACAACAATTCATCCTATTGTTCACACAGTAGAACCTCGGCTTACGAATTTAATTCGTATTTTGACGCCGTTTGCAAACTAAAATGTTCGTGAACCGAATCAATGTTCCCTGCTCTCGCTATGGATCACATCTGCAAACATCAGAGGAGATTCCTGTCCAACCTCATCTGTCAGCCCGTCCATCACCAGAGGAGACAAGACCACTACAAAACTTACCAGTATGGGAGAATTTTTTAACAAATTTAACTTGTTCCTTGAGTCTGTTCGCAAACCAAAATGTTTGCAAACCGAATCAATGTTTCCCATTGAAATTAATGTAAATTCCATTGATCAGTTCTCCAGTGCCATAAAACAGACTGAAATTTTTAACTTCTTCTTAACACCACTATCACTGGCACTTTTAACCTTTTTGTGAGCCATGATGAGGCTAGCTTACTGAAAAAAAGCACAAAATAACAACAGAACACAACGGGAAACGATGTAAACAACTCGAGTAACACGCATGACTGCTGCTACACTGAGGGCTTGTTCACAGGTCGAGTCAAAATTTGATCAAAAACTCTGTTCGTAGGCCATTCGTAAGCCGAGGTGCTACTGTATTAGTTAGAGACAAACAACCATTCACCCTCTCATTCACACTCCCTAAATAGACTACAATTCACACATCACACAGAGACATGCAACCGTGCAGTCATTCACATGGTATGGAAAACACAACCATTCAGAGGTCAGATAGAGACATTCAATCATTCACTCCCTCATTCACATGTCTGAACAATGTCGGGTCCCCCGATGAACCTCCTGCAGGTTTATGGAATGTGGGAGGAGACTCCACACAGAAAAGGCCCCTGTTGGAATTCAACCGGGGACCTTCTTGCTGTGAGGTGGAAGTGCTAACTGCTGCACCGCAGAGCCGCCCTAAGTCATTTTGAATAAGACAAAGGAGGCGGCAGTGGTTCCATTATACTCACAGAAATAAAGAGGCAGAAGTTTCTCGTTAACGATCAGGCCTGGGCATCGCTAAATTAATAATAAGCTAATTATTAGCCACGAGCGGATTTGGTTGTTCTTCCCTGCAGGCCAAGGTGAAGAAAGAAAAAGTGAAATGTCATTAAACTTTCTTTGGAGGAACTCAAAGGAATGTAGAGCGGAAACTGACGACTGTTGCGGTCAGAACATCCCAGTAGCTTCAAGAGAGCTGCGATTGGTTGGTCAATAAGAGTGTAGTGGTGGTGGTGGTGGTTGGGGAGTCAAATTAAAATAACTAGCTAAAAGGGCTTTTAAAAGAAAAAAAAACAAATTACAAGAAATGACGATCGGAGTTTTGGCACGGTGTCACGCTGCCGGCTCAGAGCTTGGTGCCGTTCCAGTCCCTGTGAAGTAAATCAAGTTTCCTGGATTAGTCAGCGCCCTCTGGCAGCGTTTATCTTTCCTGGAGATTATGCTACTTAAGATAAAGTTTGATCGGTTTCACAGACGACCGCGACATTTCACCTCGTTTTCTCCCCGCCGCGTCGGATTACAACTTCCACTTGGAAACCGCAGCAGAGTTGAGGAGGCGAAGATACTCGGTGCTGGTTTGGTGTCAAAGACGCCATCAAGCAGGGCGAAACACTTCTGCATCGTCTTAAAAGTATCGGATGCATGGGTGACGCCTTCGTTGAGATCAGAACAGACTGGAATGGAGAATTCACGAAACCGCATTCATCCCATCCACCCAGCTTCTTCACAAAAGACGAAGAAAGCAACAAGGAGATTGTGATGCTTGACAGCCTCATTCACTCACAACTCCATAAAGAGGACTTGCGCATCGGCAAAATGCAGCGTCACCCTTTAGAGGATCCCATTCCAAATCAAATCCCGTAACACCTTGAAGGACATACGGCTGCTTTCGGACAGAAAAGTTCGAAGAACTGTCCAGCTCAAATTTGGTGACAAGAACTTGCTCCTCAAGGGGAACTCTTTAGTTTTGCATTCTCATAGGCTTAAGGGACCATTGTACCAAAAGCATCTGGGTGGTGCACCTTAAGCAGAAAGAAACCGCTCAGAAAGAAACCACCACAAAGAAGAAGAGGAACACAACATAGACAACACGGAGCTGGAACATGGAGCTAGAAGCTACGACAGTGTGCATGGAAATAATAACCATGGACGATCAAACGGGTCGAGGTGTTTTTATCTTCTCCCTGTAGTGCTTTGCCATGTGAAGTACCCCGTTAGCTGTTAACTGACTCTGGACATATTTTGGCCAAAAGGTTGATGTTCCTCTGCGAGCAGTGGAAACCCCTCCAGTGCCAGAAGAGCTTGGACCTCTTTGTCGCTCCATTTCTCGCTCATTCTGGCCAGTTTGTCCAAAGAAAACATCTGAGCAGTGACCGTGATAGTTTCTAAATGTAGCGCTCCACAGTCCACAAGAAGCATCTGGTAATGGGTGTGGCTTATGAGTTCCACCAATCACCAATCACCTAGATCATATGAGTTCTTATTAACCGTAAAAGGACCCTGCCTTGAAGTCATAGCTAAACTGGTTCTAGGAACTGAAGTCCAGCCTAGTTCCTGAGAAGGTTCTCAGAACTCCAAAGGCAAAGGGTAATCAAACCATCTGTAACTTGCAGCAGGTCCTGACCCTCGGCTGAAGACAATTCAAATAAAGTCATCAGCATTTATGGACATTCATACTTTGATGAGCATCCCCTTCTCTCTTTCTGCTGTTCCCTTCAGGGGTCACCACAGCCCACCATCTGCCTCCATCTAAGCCCCTCCTCTGCATCCTCTAACTTCCTGTCCCCTTACACTCCATGCAATAATCTCCTCTCTTGCCTTCGTCGAGGCCTCCAACCACAGCATCCTTCCAACCAGATCTTTACCATCCCTCCTCTACACACATCCAAACCATCTCAGTCTGGCTTTTATCTCCAGAAAATCTAGCATCTAGCCGCTGTCCCTCTAATGGACTCATTCCTGTTCCTCTCCATCCTCCACACTGTCAAGAGAACCTCAGCATCTTCATCCCTTCTTCCTCCACCTCTGCCTCTCGAAACTGAACAACATAGCTAGCAATCGTAACAAGCTAGGACCTAGCTGATTAGCGTGTCCATTTCAGGGTCAAATGTAGCATCAGGTGCAAAAAAGATGAACTCAAACAGTTCACTGAACTCGATGTCCTCCGAAACCAGGACATCTCTGGGAAAGACCATGCTCGTCCATGTCCCAGCGCAGACTCCCCTCCCCCTTTTCTGTGCCGTGCACGGTGCACGAGAGACGCAAATATAACCGGGGCGATAAACAGACAATTACACAATATCCCTTGCGGTTGCGGTCTCCAGATGGAGAAGCCTCTTCGGGTGGAAGGCAGGGAGGAGATGGAACAAGAGCGCGGTCGAAGCCCAGACCTTCAGAGAGACCACGGCCGGGTTCCGCAACACCGGAAGACATACTTATCATTTTTGGCGCAGGTATTTTGGAAACGCGTTGGTTTGGTCCTGTCATTAGACCCGCCGGGGGACAGTTGAGGACAGCGCGGATCAGTTACGGGATCCGCTGCTGTCGCCACGAAGTGGCGTCAACGGAGGCGAGGCTATCGACTATCGCCCCGGGCTTTTATCCCCCCCCCGCTCCGGGTTGCATGTCAGAGAACATCGAGCTCATTAACTCCGTGGGGAAAACCGGCATCTCGGATGACGCGCACTGATTACTAGCTGTCTCGGGGGCCGCAATTATCCGATCCGGGTCGTGTTTACATTTATGGCACTGTAAACATTTCTGAAATACTCTGAATGTCCAAGGATCCCAAGGATACGGCGAGTGTGCGTCGAGAGCACGGCTCTGTGGGTCGAAGCTGGCTCCGAACGTCCGGCGGCCATGTTTTTTCATGAAACAGCAGCGGCCCCCATCCACAGCTATGCGGACAAGGCGGCGGGAGGCTCAGAGAGCCGCCGACACAGATAAACATCTGTGTGCGCCGCGAATAAATACATCGCCTCCAGCATCTGGCACGTGCATCAGGGATGCCGGAGTTCCAGACCTTCAACCCCGTGCAGGTTTCCCTTATTTTTACGACTGTCTCTGTTGTCACGGTGACGCCGCCGGAGCTCCGCCACCACCCCATGGTAATATACAGCTGTGACATCTCCGAGTTCGACCCACAGGACCCCCAGAGACCCCCGGCCTCTCGCATCTGCGCGGCTTTGGAGCAGCTGCGCGTAACTCAGAGATGATTGCTTCCTCAGGAGCGTCCAGGAAAGCGTGATACGTGCGTGTTTGTGTGTGTGTGTGTGTGTGTGTGTGTCATCCTCCCTCCTTTGCAAAGGATGGAAACTAAATCAAGGGGTTTACTACCATTTATCAGCAACCCACTTTGTAGTTTTTTCCTTTTTTGACGGAATAGTGCAGGTGGAGGCTCGCTGGAGCTTGAGCGCAAGAACCAGCGGACGCAAACCAACACTACATTTCCTGGCTGTGTATTTCCACAGGGCGAGTGAATTAATTTTTGTATATCTCTATGTGACCTGTGAATGACTGATTGAATGGTTGCATGACAGCTTGGCTGGAATATGAATGAATGAATCATGTTGAGATCCTTCGGTTATCACTCATCAGTCACATGAGTCAACCTGGCCCCGGCGAGCAGAGCAGGGAGAAAAAACGGGGAACGGGATCATCGAGAAACTGTTGACGGGTGTGTGTGTGTGTGGAAAATTACTGTCAGACAGAAACACTATGGAGCTGTCAACATCACACACCTTCAGAAATGGGGCCAACGGACAAATGGTTTCGAAAGACACCCCGCCCCCCCGCTCCCCTGAAAAAAACCCAATATGAGACCACAGCACCTAAACTCTCATTGTGTTCATACACCGAGGAAGATCTGCTCGAACAAAGCGGACGGCGGTGAAAGTGTGTCTGAGAGTTCTCTCTGTCCAGTAATTGTCCCATCAGGAAAAGTGGTCGTTCTGTCAATCCAGCGTGACCACCAACCAAAACAAGCATGGCTGAGCAGCAGTTCTCCGGGCTGGCACCGAGCCGGGGTGGAGTTCGCAACTACAGTGTGTGTGTGCATGTGGGTGCTTTGGTACCGTGGGCGGAGCGGTGGACCCAGTAGTAGCAGAAGTCCACGCCGAGGATGGTCATCCACCAGGTCCAGGCTGAGTCCCAGGGCAGCTCCAGCACGCGGTACCGATCCCACACGAACATGTAGGCCGTCAGTTCGCAGCCCCTCATGAACAACCTAAGAACCAAAAGACGGGGTCACACACATGTTCCGAGGGGCCCAGTGGTTCAGGGGTCCCTTGTTCCTCGGGACCAGTGGTTGCTGTGTCCAGTGTTTCCAGGGGCCAATGTTCCCCAGGTCCAGTCTTCCAAGGCGCCATGTGTCTATTGGTCCCCTGGTCTAGTGGCTCCAGGGTCCCGCAGTCCATTGGTCACTGGTTCAAACTGTCCCAGAGTCTATTGGTCGCTGGTTCCAATTGTTCCAGGGGGCCAGTGTTCCCAAGACCCAGCATTCCCTGTGCCCAGTGTTCCCTTCTAACTGGTTGTGTGAAGAGCCAAGGATTCCCGTTTCCTTGCAGGAAATCGTCACCACCGTTGTCCCCTTGCTGTTCTGTGCCCCAGAAACAGGCACAGGGGAACACCGCCGTTCCCAGGACCCGTCAGTGAAGAGCACGTGCTATTGTCTCATTTCTGAACCCGGTGCTCGAGCGAATTTATTCGCGTGGACGTGACAAATGGCGGAGCATCTGCTGTGTGTTATCTTTGGAACACTGACCTCCTGCCCCGCTTCGCTCTGCCCCGGGCGGAAACGGGGCTGGAGCTCCGCGGCAAGTGAGTCATTTTGGGGAGGACCTGGGTTGGTCTTGTTCACAGATTTAAGACCAGAACTAATGACGGCAGCACATCGGCCGGTCTCCTCTCATAAATCCCCACCGTTCTTGGAGGTAATCGAAGGGAAAAAAATGGGCCGTCATTTATTTTGCTTCTAAGTTTGAGTTATGCAAACGACAGCCTTTCGCGCCACGCACCTGTGTCGCAGTCAGGACGCCTTTTTTTCCAGTTTCACGGACACACCGCTCCTTCCTGCACGGTTGGAGCTTCACGTTATTTAGCTCGAGTGTTCATCGCCACGTAGGGGCGGCGGAGTAATCACAAAATACTGTCTGGGACGGTTTGCCACTTGCCGTGCGGGAGGGCGGAAACTCACATAGGGAGCCTGGAGATCATCCCCGCGGATATGGAGGTCAGCCCATCACTGACGGTGATCACCGGGGCGCCGGTCTTCAGGAAGCCCACCAGCAGCTCCAGTAACATCAGCCCAGCAAAGAAAGGCGTGGCCTGGGCACACACACATACACAAAACACGAATAAGGCTGTTGTAAACTGTGAAAACAGGGCAGTTTGGCGTCCTCTGTTGCCTTTTTGCCGTGGCACTCAGGCACTAATATTTGTCTTGGAGAGCAGGCAGAAACGCGGGGAGGCTTTCATGGCTTGTGATCCGCGTCGAGGCCGACCCCGAGGGAGCAGGGCTGAAAAAAAAAGCACTCATTGTTTTTGTTTGGGTGTTTTTTGATTGGGATTGAAAAGGGGGGAAAACACGAGACCCGGTGTGCGGTGGGACGGCCTAAAATGTGACGAAGCAGCGTACGAGCAGCCCGCCGAGGAACATTAGACTCGTTTGATTCTCAGACTAAGATTATTAATATCAGGGACACGAGGCTAATGCCGCAAAGTGGCTAGCCAGGATGCGTTAGCCCTGTAGCTACTTTAGCTTTGTGTTTTTATACCTTTCTTTTCTGTCTAGTTTTTGCAAAAACTGAGCTCGACGATGGAACAGTTGACTAAAATCAAGGCCCTTCCGCACCCACCCTGGACATGTCGATCACAGGGCCACATATAGAGATTCACTCATTCATTCAAAATGTCACGGAGACCAAACAACTATTTACCCTCTCATTCGATTTTCATAGAGAGACACAAAAGCATTCACTGCCCATTCAAACGTCATATGGAGTCAAACAACCATTCATTCTTTTGTTTACATGTCATTCACTCACAACTGTTCACCCTCACATTCACATGTCTGGACAATTTAAGATCTCAGATCTACCTCCTGCATGTGTTTGGACTGTGGGAGGAATCCGGAGAATCCCGAGGAACCACACGCAGAAACGGGGAGAACATGGAGGCTCCGCACCGAAAGCCCCTCCTGTGGGAATCCAACCCGGAACCTTCTGGCAGTGAGGGGGTTAGCGCTGAACGCCCCCTGACAGGAATCATAACAGTCCGAAACATGAGACGAAGCAACATTAAAAGCAGATAGACGAGCTCCAGCGGGATCAATCTGATTTTAATAAGAGTCTTTCTTTTCTTGTCTAATGAGAACGGTAAGTCCCGGCCTCGGCGGCGTGAAACAAATGTCCTGAGCTGAGCGAACAGTCAGTGACATACCTCCCACTCTAACTGCGCTGGAAACATGTAATAACCTCTTAATGGGTCTGTCAAACATGGAACAAATTAGCGGGGGACGGGGTCAGCGGAGGGGAGGGGGAGGGTCTCGAACCCGCCACTCATGTCGGAGGCTCTACATTGACCAAGTGACTGCAATCGTAACCGGGACACATGGCGGGCGTGTCCAGGCCGCAGAGGAGCACATCTGCAGGTGTGTGTGTGTTTGTGTGTGCATTCATGTGTGGTTGGAAGTGAGAGTGAGCGTGCAGGTGCGTTTGTGTGTGTGTGTGTGTGTGTGTGTGTGTGTGTGTGTGTGTCACCAGGGAGCCGCGATCACACGCAACGCTCCAACATCTGGCTGCGGCTAACAAATGGGCTGGCGAGGCGAGGCGAGGCGAGGCGGACCCTCCTCCTCCTCCTCCTCCTCCTCCTTCTCCTTCTCCTCTTCCCCCTCCTCCTCCTCCGCCCTCGCTGAGGGAGAGATTATCATTCTGGACGACAGCCGGAGGGAGAGAAAAGGAAAACAAAAAAAAAAAAAAAGAAAACCAAGATCGCTTTCCTGACACATCCGGACAAAATAATTCACCTTCACACTGCAAGAAAAAAATACAAAATAAAAGATAAAAAAGGAACAATGTCATCGGATTTCGTCGAGCTCGACACAGATCTCCACTACCTTGTTTTCCGTCGTTCTCGCGCTTCTACGGGGCCTTCCTCCAGCGACTAATCGTTTTATCTTGCTCCAAGTTTGACCTTACATGGAACATGACATTTGTGGACCAGATGTCTTCACTCTCTCTCACACACACACACACACACACACACACACACACACACACACACACACACACACACACACACACACACACACACCTACGTTCGCGCTGATATTGCAGAGGTCTCACACTCCGGTCGGCGTTGGGCCCACTGCGTTCGTAAAAGCCCTTCAACGATTTTTTTCTCTGAAAAGTCACAACAACTACAGCCAAGAGTTCTCACGCGTCCTTAGCAGAAAGTGTGTGTGTGTGTGTGTGTGTGAGTGTGTGTCTTCAACTTTCACGCCCAACTGAACAGCTACGTTGGAATGAGCCGACCAGTGAAATGCCAAAAAGTGGACACACCATGTTGTCGATGACAGAATGCGATCGTACTTCGTCTGAATCATATGGGGGCCAGATGGCGAGGGAATGGGGGTGGGGGGAGTGGGGGGGCTCGGTCCCCGGAGCCCACCGTTTGAGGCCCCTGGCTCGGAAAACAGTGAGTTAGCAAGCTGTAAATCCAAACATCTCCGAAATTAGACATTCTTTGGGCCTGCTGGGATCATGCAAAGCAGCGAGGTAATTATGACGCCGGACTGCGAACGCTGCTGACTCACAAACACCCTCAAGCACTTTGTACCGCCGACGGGCTCCGCAGCAGGAAACAAATTGGTTTAATCAGGTTGCAGCTAGGCGGGGGGGTTGATTGTTAGTGGTCCTGCTGGGAGGGTAATTGCCCCCCCCCCATAACCTGCCAACAAACTAAACTCGTGGCGATACGAGACGCTGGGGTCTCACTGCGCTGCGATGATGCCATGCTGTTTTCGCAGATATAACAGCAAGGCATGATGGTGAAGCTGGGACTGAGAGATAGAGCAGGGTATCATCTGTATATGGTGTGAGAAACCAATGCATAAGATCACAACAGGAGCCGAGCTCTAACCCCCGAGGACCACCCCTTCTTCACAGGCCCTTCGGGATCATCTAAAAGACCTGCCTGAACACCAGCTCCTGCCATCCAATGCAGGCTGAGAAGAGTCAGAGCACCCAGATCATATCCTGGGAGTGGGTGGAGACAGGCTGAAGGAGACCCTTGATGGAGGAACCTGAAGTTGTTCCATCAGAGAGGCAGGGAGCTGAGGGTTAGGTCACTCACATGATCAAATCAACTTCTAATTCCACCTGAAGAACAGGAGAAGACCTTCTGAAATCAGAGTAGGCTTCCTGCCATCCATGACCATCAGCAGTATGCCACAATCTGGAAAGATGGAACCGTAACATCTCCGGTTTGCCTTCAAAACACTGACGAGTATAACTAACGTGAAAGGAGCCCAGGTTTCTGGTCGATCCAGGTTTAGCTAATCCTCTGACAGATTGGCGAGTATTTGGCTGAATCCTGTTTCGTCAACAGGTCGGAGCACTCGAAGAACCCCAGCCAAAGGAAGTGCAAGTGGTGGGAACTTTTCTGAGAGAATCGAGAGGTTCTCAGTATGCCGTTGTGCATCACCGATGTGGCCGAACCCATTTTTGTCTCAACGACAACAGGCCATCAATAGACAAGTGGGTTAGTTGTCTATCTCCCCTCCATTCAATTCTACCAACGGGATCACGTTCATTTAGCTCAACTGCAGACCAGTGCAAAGCCAACAGATAATAACGCCCATTCGCAAAGGAACAACGGCTCTATAAATGTTAATGTTTTCCTTGTTCCCTCATTAATAATGTGATTTGTAATGACCATGTTCATCATGTGCAACATCAACACATAGAGGCCTTATCTTTTGATAATCTTTGGGAGAGAACTTAACTTGAGGTCATACAGTTGCCTAACACTTTACAATAAAAGTTAATGGCCATCCAATCTGGTGATTAGGCAGTGTGTTATGGTACCCGTTGGCCTTTGCCCCATTCTTTTCACGTGCTGTTGTGAAAAAAAAAAACGCAGCACGTTAAAATAAGCAAGACGCTCGCTAGTGATTGGGATGAAATTACTTTGACATTAGTGGGAGATTACTGGAAAATAAACGGAATTTAATGATAATAAACATGAAAGAAAAAAGAAAAGAAAACGTTGTCCCGCAGGAAAGAAGAGCTGCCGTTAAGAACTGCACACATTATTAGCATTAGCAAGAAGCAGCAGGGACGTTAAAAAGTAAAAGGCCTTACCTGAATAATTCTGCTACTAATAATAAACTACAATGACAGCAAGATTAATAATAACCATCATAATAATAATTTAAATAATATGTCTATTTAACTTTCTGACTGAAAATGTGTTATTTCTATGTCTTCCCCTCTTTTACGGTCATTTAATGATGCTAATGAAACTTATGATGCCAGTATTAATAATAAAAGATCATTTTGAATTCCTAACGGATTGTTTGTCCGTCTACTGCTCCTTTTAAGGCCATTCGATAACAAGAACAATAACATCAGTGACATTCATAACAACAACAATAATAATAATAATAATGGTTATTTTTGTCTTTGTTCCCCCTCTCCTGCTTCTTGAAGGCTATTTATTGATGATGATTAATATTATAATGATGATGATGATGATGTTGATGAGGATGATGATTATTGTTATATTGTTTTATTTTCAAACATTTCTTGACTAAAACGTTATTATTTTTCTCCCTTCAGCGTGTGTGGTTCTACCCCTTTAAGATAATTTCTTAATCATAATAATAATAATAATAATGATAGTGGTTCTGTTTTGATTATTTTTATATTGTTTAATAAAAGGCTACGGACATCATTTTGTGTGTGCTCATTCAGGTCATTCCAGATAGTTTAATAGTGATAATAAGAATAATAATTATAATAATAATAATGATTTTGTTTCTTTAGCATTTTAAACCATTTAAGCTCCATATAATAATGTGTATGTGTGTGTGTGTGTGCATGTGTCCTAAGCCCCAGGGTAAATGAAACGATAATAATAATAATACTAGTCGCAAAAAAACAAAGTTCAACCTTTTGAACATTTTTATCTCCATATATTTTCACCGTGTGAGATTACCATAATGATGATGATACTAATGATCATTTTCTTTTCAGCTTTTAAAAAAGATTTACTCCAAATTTTTATGTGTGTCTGTAAATGTGTGTGTTTCCCAGGCCTTTGGGGACATTTAATGATAATAATACTTTAATTCATCTAATAATAAAAATAATAAAACTTTTTTGACTCCATATATTTTCTGCATCTTTTCATGCGAAGACTAGAATAAATTTGTTTTTTAAGCTTTCAAACCATTCTCTCTCCATGTTTTTAATGTGTGTTTGTGTGTGTGTCCTAGCTCTTTAGCAAACTTTTCTACCACTTATAATAATTACCATAATAATAGGAGAGAAAAAAAGGTTTTCTAATGTTTTTAACTTTTTTTTGACTCCACTTTCTGCTTTTGCAGTGTGCAATGACAAGAATAATGTTTTGGAGTGTACTTTAAGCTTTCAAACAATTTTACTCCATAGTTTAGTGCGTGTTTAAAAATAATGATAGTCATTTAAAAAATATATAGAATTTATAAAAATGGCAAAAAAAAAGTTTTTTTCCAAACTTGTAAGTTTTTTTCTGAAAAATTCCTCTGTATGGGTGTCTGTGAGGGTGTATGGGTGTATGTGTGCGTGAGTGTCCGTGACCCGCACCTGCCGCGTGCCCGTGCGTGGGACCCACCTGCTGCACGTACTGCGGCACGTCGTCCACGTACTCGAACGAGGACTCCCCGGGCGTAAGCATGAGGAAGATGGCCCGGAGCCCCGCAAATCCCGAAGAGGTGGCCATGGTACGCACCTGCGCAGGTATAGAGCCCACGCGCCCCCCCCCCACCCCCCTTACGCACCGCAACGCAACGCGCAGACTCCGTGCGGGTGTTGGACGGCCCTCGGTCACCGCTCTGTCCTGCGTGAACCGCGTGCGGACGCGGGGAGAGCGGACTTGCGGGCTGGTGGCGCTGATGCGAGTCACCTCGGTCCACCGGCGTCCGCTCGGCTCCGCGGCGTTGTGACTTTTCAAGTGTGCGTCCCGCTGGTCTCGCGAGACTTTGCGCCGCCCTCGTTCGGAAAACAAAAGGGTCTGTGTCTCCTGCAGGGGCGGCTCCCGCGTCTCTGGGAGTCGCGGAGGGAATTAAAATACAAATAAATAAATAAAGTGAAATAAAATCCCGTCGACGGGACGTTACCGTTTTTCATGATGAGTGAGTTTTGTTGTTTTATTCTTTTTGTTTTTGTTCATTTTAAAATGGATTTTTTGGGCCCCTGATGGCCCCAGCGATCACAGAGTGACATGTAGAGACATACAGCCACTCACCCGTTCAGTCACAGGTCACACAGAGACAAACAACTACTCACTCTGTCTTTCACTCTTATTATGGAGATAGAAAACCATTCACTCTGTAATTCAAGCATATTGAGACATACAATATTCACTCACTCATTCACGTGTCATGTGAATACATAAACTATCCACTCTCTCATAAAGAGGCATGCAACCATTCACCTTCTCATCATTCACTCACTCATTTGTACATTTGGATAATTTAGTGTCTCCGATAAACCTCTTGCATGTGTTCGGACCACGGGAGGAAACCAGAAAACCCCCAAGAGCTACGAGGAGGCTCCACAGAGAAAGTCCAGGGTTCTTGCTGTGAGGAAGGAGCAGCTGACCTGATCGCTCAAGTTCCTCTGTTGTGCTTGCGTTTAAATTTAATTCACATGCAGAAAATCACAGCACACAGCACACTCCGCTAATACTCAAATGCGATATATCATATGTTATATATATATATATATATATATATATATATATATATATATATATATATATATATATATCTGTATATATATCTGTGTGTCGATAGAATATTGCAGAAGCCATTTTAAAGACGTTTACGCGCTTCTTGTTCCCACAATGCAATGCGCGCCGCGGGGAAAGTGTGTGTTTCCTCCCTCACCACGACACACACACTTCCACGACTGTAGTAAAATAATACCGAAAACAATCAACCTGGAATGTTCTGTCTTAGTACTTTGCTCTGATTTTGGGCTTGCAGGTGAAGCAGCGCCCGGACTTTGACCCCCCTCCCATCCTCCCTCCCACCCGCCGTTGGCTGGAAGGGGTGTGTTCCTTCCACACTTGCGAATAATTTGCAGTGGCGAGTGAAAATAAATCTGCATCGGGGGGCCGGCTAGGTGTGGGGGGGAGGGGGGGTGGCGATCCAGCTCCAGAGCCCACAACAAATTAGGATGCGCGATCACAGTGCGGCGGCCGGCCGGATCGGGTGGCCAAATTATTTTCCGCTGGCTTTTGGTAACAGAACCTGACGCTTTGCGGGTTTTTCCTCGGCGAGCCTTGGCAGGGGTCCCGGCCTCGCCCCCCTCCAGGCAAAGGTAAATTTAGCATGCGCCCTCATTGCCAGCGCTGCATGTTTAATTCATGTTGCTCACCTCATGCATACAACCATGAGAGCACCCCCTGCCTCCCCTGCCGCCGCCACTTAAACTTTCTTGATTTCAATCGCCCCGAAGAGACCGAACACTCAATTCAAGGCGTGGCAAGCACGGGTTTCACAAAACGTCATCCGGGCGGACATGTTTGACCGGAGAGCCTGTCAGTGTTTATTTACTGCATGAGCGGAATACTGCGGGTATAAAACAAAAAGTACGATTAGTGTAAGACAATACTGAGAGGGGTATTTACACGCCGAGCGAGGCAAATCTCGACTTCCCGGCACCTGATTCGCCTGATGACTCGGTTACAACGTGACAAGCAGGCAGGCGAGGAATTCAAGGAAGGGAAACAAAGGGGAGATAGAGAGAAGCCGTGGAGGCAGATGATTGGGTGCGGCGGAGAGTGAACGGTGGCGGCCCGGCGATCAATCACCTGATCGGCTGCTGCTAATTCTGGGTCAGAGATGACTTTGCGGAAATTTGATCTGCATGAACTGAGAGAGCGAGGAGAGCCTCCGGTTACCTCGGCAACAGGGTGGAGGTTTTCGAAGGGCTGGTTGTTTATGGTGTCTGCCCGGGGATGATCTGTTAGCGCAGCTAGCATCTAATGTTAGCTTGGCGAGTTCGCCGCTTTTGGTCGAATCGTTTGAGCCTTGTCAGCGGTTAGCACTGTGTTAGCATCACAGGCTACAGGGGGGGTGGTAGCCTGCTCGGACAGAAGCAAATATGGCCAAGTATACCGACCATAAGCAGCTAAAGCTATTCACTGTGCTTTGTCATTTGTAGCGAACAGTTGGGTCTTCGCCAAGACGCCAATCGGACGCCTGTTTCCTCTCCTTGTGCCCCGCCTCCCTCCCGTGCGATCAGTCACCTGATCAGCCGCTGCTAATTTTGGGTAAGAGTTGACGTTCCGGAAATTTGATCTGCATGACCTCAGAGAACAAGGAGAGCCTACGGTTACCTCGGCAACAGGACAGAGGTCATCCACGGGCCGGCTGTCCGTCCTGGGATGATCCGTTAGTGCAGCTAGCATCTCTGGGAGGTGTTAGCTTCGCGAGCTCACCGCTTTCGGGCGAATCATTCGAGCCTTGTCAGTACTTAGCACTGTGTTAGCATCACAGGCTACAGGGGGGGTGGTAGCCATCTCCGAAATAATCAGATACGGCCAAATATACCGACCATAAGTGGTTAAATCTATTAACTGTGCTTTGTCGTTCCTAGCGAACAGTTGGGTCTCCGCCGAGACGCCCATCCAACGGCGACTTCCTGTTTCCTTTCCTCGAGCCCCGCCCCCCTCCTGTGCACGCGGTGACTCAGTAGAAGCCGATGGACTGTACGTTCAACAGTGCAAATCCAAGCAGACAGACGACATGGAATGTTTACAAAAAACGTACTGCGACATTCAGTGAATTTCTGAAGCCAAAAACGTCACATTTCAGGATCCAGAATATTCTATTTTTGGCAATTAAAGATTTTTTTTCTTTCTTTTTTCTTTCTTTTTTTTTTAAACCTCACTGTTACCCTCTATATGCAGCTCTGGGAATTTTTGCATTAGCCTGCATCTCCTCTGTACATTTTATTTTACACTTCTTTAGCATCGTTGTATGACGATGGCGAACAGCAGTCCTGGTCAGGACGGCCCTGAAGCGGGACCACCGCCCGTGGGTTGGGGCGCGGCGCGGTGGTGGCTTGGGTGTTTGCTTGCGCATCATAAGTGAGCGTGCTCTGAGCTCTGGTCGCTGTCGTGACTGTCCTCGTTGGCTAAGGAGTCCGTGGAGTGGTGCAGCGCCGCAATGCCAGAGAACTCCGACGGCAGCAACGTCCCCTTTTTCACATTGACCAGTTCCTTCTCCCGGGCTGCCGCCCCCTGCTGGCCGCCTTTCACCCTTTTCCACTTCATCCGCCTGTTCTGGAACCACACCTTCACCTGTGGGAGGGGGGGGGGCATCAGTCATTAATCCATTCATTCATTACCTATACCACCTGTCCTGCATTCAGGATGGGGTTCACCCTGGACCAGTCACAAGGCCACATAAAGAGACCATTCACCCTCTCATATAGAGATATAGAACCATTCATTCTCTCATTCATACCTCATATAGAGAAACACTATATTCACCCTCTCATGAATATGCAAATATTCGTTCACCCTCTCATTTACATGTCATATAGAGACATTCGTACATCGTATCGAGAAACACAACATTCACTTTCCCATATAGAGACAAACATTCACCCTCTCTTTGTGACACATACAACTATTCACCCTCTCATTCACACGTTACATGGACGTACAATATTTACTCCCTCATACAGAGACTTTCATTCACCCTGTCATTCACACGTCATATAGAGACATTCAACCACTCACCCTCTCAATGACATGTCACAAAAACATATTCACAAGCTCATAAAGAGACATCCGATCATTCACTCAGTCATTCACACATCAAAAACATACAAGCTTCACCCTCTCATACCCGACTAGATACAGGCTAAACTCCAAGGTTATGCCCTTGGAGGTGAGGGCCAACACTTAGCGGGCCCTCAGGCTCAGACTTTCAAAATAAAACCTCTCAGCTTCCTTCCAGAGCATTTTCAAAACATGCGATTTCTGCACGTCATCTTGTGACACCTCGCCCTCGACCTCCCGGCTCACCCACAGCCCTGCCCCGTCCCCCAGGAAGCCCCCCATCTCGAAGTCCGGCCCCCAAACCGGGGCCGCTTTTGGTATCGCCCGGTTTTCCCCTGACTCATCAGCTGCGCACGTATTTCCGTCCCCCAGATTGATGATGAAGCTGTTGCTTAAATCGGACCCCTGACCCCCCCCCCCCCCCCCCCCCCCTCTCCCCCCCCCCCCCCCCGCCGTGGGGGTGTCCCAGAGCTCCGCCCCCCGGGGGGGCCCACCCCCCCACGCTTGTCTTTTATTCGCGGGCCCCCCGCCCCCCCCCC
>CAAKHD010002963.1:48223-66589 GCA_901007705.1 Fistularia tabacaria | reverse complement strand
CACACACTCACTCACTCACTCACGCATACACACACTCACATACTCACACACACCCACACACACTCCTACACGGCCACTCACACACACACACTCACACTCACACACACACACACACACACTCACACACACACACTCACACGTACACACACACACACACACATCCACTCACACATACACACACACACACACACGCTCACACACACACACACACACACACACACACACACACACACACACACACACATACACACACACACATACTCATACACTCACGCATACACTCACACACACACACACACACACCCACACATACTCATTCACTCCCACACTGCCACTCACACACACACACAGGCGCTGGCACAGGGAGTGCAGTGTAACAGGAGGGAGAAGTCATAAGCTAAGGTGAAAGGAACGTTTGACAATAACAGCGGCTCTGCGGTCGGAAATGCAGACTCAGCACGCGGCTGCCCGCAATCCAACCGCCCGTGACGACAAACCTCCTCCTCACAACGACCCACCTTCTGACGACAAACCTCCTCCTCCCAACCCCCGCCCGTCTGACCACAAACCTCCTCCTCACAACGACCCACCTTCTGACGACAAACCTCCTCCTCACAACGACCGACCTTCTGACGACAAACCTCCTCCTCACAACGACCGACCTTCTGACGACGGGCAGTGAAATGGAGAGCATCAGTGAGCTTTTCCCGGCCAGCAGGTGGATCACACGGCGTCCTCTGGACCTGGTCCAGAGGTCCAGGAGGTGACCTCACGCTGGAGCTGGAGAACAGGGAACAGGCGGCGGAGGGGCAAGGGGGGGGGGGTGGGCGGTGTGACAGCAATGAAAGGAAATGTGTTCTCGGTCACAGTGAAGGCCTCGTGGTGTGTTCAAGGTACAGGATACACACACACACGCGCGCACACACACACACACACACACACACACACACACACACACACACACACACACACACACACACACACACACACACACACACACACACACAGTATAAACCATTAAAATGAGCCAGGGGGTCTACATCTGCTAAATGCTTCCAGTTACGTGTATATGAAGTGTGAGCTTTGTTGAAAAAAAAGTACTCTTCTAATCTATATTGGCATCACATAAAAAACATAAGTTATATGCTAAGTCATCCAAGAAGTCCACATTTCTTTGCCGACACTGTTCACTATGAATTCCATCAGTTGTCTTCTGTGACATCTGTGACTTTCCCAACAGACTTTCATGCTGTTTCACAATGTCCGTATTATGTCTTTGCAGACATTTTGGTGGTTCCAGCCTTGTAAAGTTTCACCTGGCCAAATGACTAAAAGGTGTTAAAGAAGATAATCCAATGGACAATACGACCCTAGCTGAACATCAGTCAAGTCATGACTCCTCAGCGGCCGGCTGCCAGAAAGAGAAGTGGCTGGAATATAACCCCGATTGATTCACAGTGCAGATAGTGAAGATGAGGAGGTGGTTTTTGAAAGTCTTAAACAAACCAGAAAGGTACAGAAAAACTTCAAGAAGCCTCAAGACATGACAATGGCTAACAAAAAGAAATTACTTCAACAAATATTTTGCTGCTGACGACTGTTCCTCACAGGGTTTTGCTGTATAACGTATCTGTAAATTTTGTTGCTGTGACATTGTTCAACCATGCTCCTTACTAAATAAAGACTCAAAAGAGTTCTGAGAAAAGTTGGGACCAATGAACAGTCTCTTGGTTTCAGTTTTTATTCTTTTTTCTTTTCTTTTTTAAATGAAGGTCAGGCTGGGTGTAAAGTTTGACCCTTTTTGCTGAATGGACAGAATGTTTTGTTGTAGTGATTGGCCACAGTTCCTCTTGCAGCATGGATCAATGAACCTGTAGAGGAATGCAACAAGAAGACAAGGACAAAATGTTGTAAGTCGGCATTTTACTGTGACAGTTACACAAAAGTCTGACATGCTATTCCCTTGATCTAAAAGGCATCTATACTGTGGTATAACATCTAGCTAAAATGCATTGAAACTGACTAAATCTTGCACAGGTTAAGTTGAACCAATAACTGGGAGCATTTAATTGTCTGTACTATTGGCCATATCTCATTATCATTTTTGAACGTACATTTTTTCTTTTGCAGAATATGGTTTCCTTTGTTTTACCACTAGGTAATCTGTAAAGGACAATTTGGCACAAAGGTTGCAGCAGCTGTAGATATTAAGTTATGATTAATAATTCAGGAATTTATGCACCATGTATTCACTAAAAGGAAGCTTTTCTATTGAGAAAAAAATACGGGTTTTTAAAACACATTAAGAGTCTATTTAGTGGAAAGTCGGAAAAGTAGAACATTTACACCTTCTGAAGTTTGTCTCACTCATCAATATATGTAGATATATATTAGTTCACTGGACAGAATGAACATTGAATATTGTAATCTGGGAAGTAATGTAACTAAAGTCAAATGTTGTAAAAGTCTAACACAAAATGGCAACAGGAAATTGGAATAATTTACCTTATGTTAATCTACATTTTATTAGTGCAGTAAACAAGTAAAAGGTTTTTTGCTACTGCCCAGAATCCATGCCAAATGATCGGTAATAAACTAAACCAATAAATAAGTAAACCAGAGAGTCAACCATTTTTATACCTAAAATAGATCCAATGAAAGCTACAGAAAACTAAATCAATAGTGCAATAATGCAATTTCATGTGTAATAATCACACAATGATTGAATGCACAACATTCAGGCTCTCATGTGCAATGGACAATTATGAGTAAAAATTGAAATAGTTTTCAAGAAATATTAGCAAAGCCAGAGACCAAACACTGGTCCCTGTCTTACGTCAGATCAGTCTGTGAGGTAGGTGAGTGAAAGAAACGTGGACCTGTGACATCATAAATATTTGTCCCAACCCTAAATCATCTAGGCAAATTGAGAATTGACAGAGAGTCTCAATCTAATGTCTCTCATTTTATGCATGTGCACCATCTGACAGCAGGGCCCTCTCTCTAATAGATGATGAAAATGACGAGAGCGCTATGAGAGCTCCACTATGTGTATGTGCCGAAAGTAATTGATTAGAACTTTGGCGGCAAAATAGGTTTGAAAATCAGTGATGCAGGCGCTGAAAGAACAGAAAACATTTTTGCTCCATCATATCATAATGATTTATATCTCTACTGTTCTTAGCAGTGCCATTCCCACCTTTCAGAACAGCAAATTGTAAATATGGCAGTGGCTCATTTCATAACAGCCCTATTACATGTGAATAATGCCATCCCAGAATATTTATGGTATAATGGTTATGTCTAAATAGCAGATTAGGGAGCCATTTAATGTGTCCCATTTCTTGGAGGAACTTTTGAAAGTCCTCCAGATTTTTCTTTAACAAAGTATTTCTCTGAATAAATCTGCAAAGGAATGCTTCCATAAACGTACATGCTAATCAACTATTTCCATATGGAATACATTTCACCTCTACTGAAATTCTGCAGTTAATGACTTCATTTAACCAATCATCTGATCAAGGAACTCATTTGAATAATAATAGAACTGCATGACAAATGTGCAATATGGATAAATCCATAAATGTTCAAATTTAAATGATCCAGGGTGACAGTGGACAAATTTGACACCCAGGAATGAATAAATAAATCATTCAGTCATGTAAATATGAGTTGGCAAATCCACATAGAATTGCACAATTCCCAATAGTGGCAAATAAATATTTATGACCCCCCCCCCCATCCTCCCTTTCTCCTTGTCATTGGTAATTGTGCATGATTCATTTTGTTTTCTCGGTGGAAGAGGGAAAATCAATCTTACAATATTGGCTAGGAGACACAGGGCATGCAAATTCCAACAGCTTCTGGTTTTGGAGAGTAATAAAACTTCACCAACACGTAGTCATTTTCTCAAGAGAAGAATTTAACTAAAGCTTGCGCACATTTTCTTGAGTTTTTTGGGGCAAAAAGTCTGTGAAAGAGATGAAAAACCTGCCAGCGTCAGTAAGAAAACTTGCTCTTGAATCCAGTTTAAAAAAAGACTTTTAATGCAAATTAACTTGAAGGTAATAATATATAATATTTATATCTGAACTGTCAGGCGGGCAATGAAATCTCAAGAATGTCACTGTCTGCTTTTTGTATTTTTCCTAAATGAAAACCCGGTCCGAGGAAGTGTCCCTTTTCTTTGATGTAACATCGGCGGGACTTTTTAGCTTCCGTCTTTAACACTTCCGGCAATTTATTCAATCTAATTTTTACATAAACATTTATCAGAGTGACTCTTCACCCTAAAAAATAAACAATTCACATTTTTTTTCAAATCATGGTTGACATTATGTTAAGCGCTCCGGCACATGCAATAAAACAAATGATCCATGAATTGTAATGACTGATCCAGTTTAGGGTTGAGACTTAAATAGTTTTTGTTCTACAATGACATATTTTTGTTTTCCTTCAAAATAAGTCAGAATTCCTCTGGTTGGTTTGGGTCAAAGGCAAGACACTGCAAACACCATTAAAATACATCGTTAGGAACTCACATACTTGTTTTCATGTTGCATCCTACGATGGCTCCTTGGGCAAAGGCTGAAAAGGAAAGTAAAGGGTCAAAAGGCTTTGAAATAGGATTTATCAGCCTTCACTTAGCTTTTATTCAAACATACCTCAACAAGCCTTAGACGCAGTGCAACATATGTCCATTTAAAAGCACATATGGTATTGTTTCGAAATATATCTATATAGCGTTTCCCTTTTAAGACACAGCTAGTCTCCTGCAGTAGAAAAAGACAGGCAGGCATAGGCCTCATCCTCATCGCTAGCATTAACGAGTCCTTTCATTCTTCCATCAATGGCATTGCACAGACAGAACATTTCATCACATCAGCTGTAGGGCAGGATGATAAACAATGTCCCTCTTGTTTCCTTCTCCGAAAACAACTTCTGGCGTCCATATTCATCTGTTGGAGAATACATGAAAACACTTGAGCGGAGTAAGAAAGCAGCTTCCTTGTCTTCCTAATATTGGTGAATGAGCCACTTTTGTGTAGATAATGACTCAGCTAATCATAATCAGGAAGCTAATGATGTGTTGAGCCAATCAGAGGAGCCGAGGCGAGTCTGCCAGGGCAGCACATTGGCATTCCCTGCAGCTGCCTCTACACCCTCGGCCGTGCCAGGCTTTCCTGCAGCAGCAAGGAGGACTTGATATTCTGCTGCCCACCCCACTTGTCCTGTGATCTGTCGTTCAGTCGGTCTAACCATCCCACTGGCCCCAGTGCAGCTGATGAAATTCAGTCCTCTAAAGAGGACTGAATCGCACCTCTCCAGCAGCATGTCATCTAAATGCTAAGTACTTCCACTGCATCTTTAAATCAAGACAAGAAAAGAAATGGGTAGGAGAGGCGAACCGGTGGAAGGGATAAAAGCTTAGAAAGCCACAATGGAATCTTGGAAGCAAACCCTTAGCTTTTTGATTACATTCATTTTCAATGGAGAGCAAATGCACTGGGGGCATGTATGCAAGGAATCTCTTTTTGTCCCTACAAAGTTGCATGGTAAAAAGAGGTAGTTGTTCATACACCAACCTGATGGTCCCCTCACAGAAGATAACATGTTTGTTTTTTTTCTCATGAATGAAACAGCTAAGCTGCCCCGTAATAGAGCCCCCTCATCTGCCCCTTCTTCCTGTGTCAGATCCTGGTTATCGATCCGATGGATTCTTGAAATGGGGGCAGAGTGCTGAGGCAGCAGAGGAGGCCAGCACTATTAACTACTCCCACTAATTAAAAGGGTAACAAGGTGAGTTCGTTCCCATGGGACCGACCATGCAGGAGTTGGATTTGTCTGTTTGCTAAGCACACTAGTAAACAATGCTCATCGCCTATGGTGTTTACAAGACAGGAAATTCAAGGACACTGAAGACATTCATCTCCTGCCGGCAAGAGGGATGAGAGAGATTTACTGCTAAGTTATGTGAGGGATAGGGTGGGAAAAGTGGGAACACACAAATAAGGGCTATGCTAATTGCGATGTGGGGTGAAACATGGATGCATTCGGACCTCGTCCCTGAGCTTGAGGTGCCCCTTTTTTATTATTGCTTGTAAACAATGGAAACGGAGCAGAAAGGAGGACACTTGGTTTGTATGAAGTGCTGTTCCTTGATATTTGAGAGGGTACCAGTGGAACCCAATCGAATAATATTGAGAAATTTGATTAGCCTCCTCACTTATCATAAATACAACATTCTAGGATCAAACTGTTATTAAGATAAAGTATATAGCTCATATTACATACTGCAGGTAAAGCACACAGCATGCTTGCTCACTGCTTGAGGGGAAACAAAGAGTGTGTATTTGGTGGCCGCAAAGTCTCACCAGCAGCCCACAAAGCTATTACAGAGGCAGCAGTGTGCCATCACTGGTAAATAAAAATCGGTGCTTGGGGTCTCTACTCACAATTGGACTCCAGCAAAAGAGACTTTTAAAGGTTCCAACCATTACCAGCCACAGACACTGCAGTTGTTATTAGGCTAACAAGCAAAGCTTACTGAAGACAGTGAGACTCATTCATATTTAAAAAAAGGACCAGACAAAGGGCTGTCACTGATGTGGCACAGAAATGTGTCAATGGTGGCGGGGTTTGGATTTGTTACTTGTATAAACATGATAACATCCCAACCTCAGAATTCGTATGATTAATGTAACCTAATAAATCAATTAATATATGTAAAGCTGGATTTTTTTTTCGTACTTGGGGTTTGAGGGTAAGAATTTAACACTGACACGTTTTTTCATGAATAAAGTAAATATTTACTAATATTTGCTTTACTCAAGAAAATCAACATATTACAATAATTGTCACTTATCAATTGGCTTGCTTCTGTCTCCATCAGCAATGAAAAAATCTTAATGATCTCTGTCCAAGTGCTAACTATGTTTACCTGCATTTTCAGCTTTGAGAAAACTAGACAGCTTTGAATTCTTCTTTCATCAAGTAAAAAACAAAACAAAACTGGCAGAACAAAGAACAATAATTATTACTGAAACCCTCAAGTTCACAGGAGAGCCAACACCGTGCAATAAATCTCCGGGTCTGACACAATAAATGTCCCATGGTCAGTGTTATGTTCCCCAAGTGCTTAAGTACATATACTGTCGGGATTTAACTTATCCAAAAATAACGGGGGTGAAGCCGTGACATCGCGTTGCCAAACAACCGGAAGTACTTTATAAATGCACTGGAGAGGAAGACGAACGACACAGCCTCAACCACAGCACAAATAAACACTATTGCGTTTGTCTGGGGATTGTGGGGCGATGGCCCATACCCCAAGCCTCTTAAAAGGTTAGACGGTCAGGGGGTTTGGTATACCGTGAAGGGTACCTCCTCATTGTCTCTGGAGGAGGAACGGCCTCGACTGACATGTCAGCTCTTCTGGCTGCCTCCTTTTGGGTGACCGGATGATCTTTCTTGGGGAACTCGGGGGAGCCAATGGCGGCTTGATCGTGGGGACTGTAACTGGTTGACTCAGTGCTGCTGGTTGTTGTGGCTCTCGGGGTTCCCAAGCATTCCCAACTCATTGGTCTGCATCTGATCGGTATGATGTTTCCAGAGTACTGCTGAGCCCACATCCACTGTGTAAAGCACTGGCCCTGGCCCTGTCTACGACACCACCACATCTGGCATCCACTTCTCCCTCCCCCGCTTATTATCACTGGCCAGAACAGAATCCCCCGCTGCAAAGTTTTTGTCCTTGGCAAATCAGGCCCTCCAACCTGCTGACCTGCCTAACCTGATCCACCACTGCTGCCACACTTGGCTTAAGAAGGTCAAAGTGGGTGCGGAGCCGACAGCGGACGAAGTGCATGGCTGGGGACTCATTAGTCTTGGCGTGTAGGGTATTTCTGTAGCTGAGCAAGAATGAATCCAGCCTGTGTTGCACTGTGGTTGTGGTTGTCTCCCTGGACCCTTCAATAAGTGCTTCAGTGTTTGCACAAAACGTTCCGCCTGTACCCTTGTGGCTGGGTGAAATGGTGCGGAGCGCATGTTCTTCACTCCATTCGCTTTGAGAAAAGCTGAAAAATCATTTGAGGTGAATTGTGGGCCGCTGACCAACACTTCCGTGATGGCTGAACAAACTTCTTAGAGCCTGAATGATCTTAGCGGTCGTGGTGGAATCCATCAATTGTACTTCTGGCCACTCCGAGTGGGAATCAACTACCACCAGAAACATAAGCCCCTCGAAAGAGCCCACAAAATCCACATGTATTCGCTGCCACTGAGTCCCTGGCCATGATCAAGAGTGCAGTGGGGAGAGACTGGGAGCCTTCGGGTTGTGCTGACATGAATCGCAAACTCTAGCCTGCTGTTCGATCTGAGCATCAATCCCCGGCCACCAGATATAACTGAGAGCTTTGGCTTTCATTTTCACTAACCCGGGGTGCACTGCAAGCAGCTCTTTCAGCAATTGTGGCCTCTGTTTTGGGGGCAAAATCACCCGATTACCCCAGAGAACACATCCCTGCACCATGGTGAGCTCATCTCTCCGTTAGTAAAAGGGTGTCAGGGCATTGTCGTGCCCTTGAGTCACGGGGAACTGCCCCGAGAGTAACCAGTCCATCACTTGAGCGAGTACTGGGTCATACCTTGTCTCTTTGCAAAAAAGTGCATCTTGCAGGTGAGCCCCAAATTCACAATGTTCAGACAATTTCTTTAAATCTGCAATGAATTGTGCAATTCACTCACCCTCTGCTTGATGACATGTATGGAAGTGATATCTTTTGGCAATCACAATGGGTTTGGTGGAGAAATGGGCATGTAGGACTCCCATACCTGATCATAAGTTTCGCCCTGTGGTTTCTCTGAGGCAATCAAGCTGTGCAACAATCCATACGTTATCGGCACTATCCCACTCCGGTCATCCTCTATGCCATTTGTCAGCACAAAGTGTTCAAATTTCTCCACATATGTCGACCACTGCTCCATCGCTTCATCAAAACCCCCCGACATGAACGACGATCTTCGCCATCTTCCCAGCTAACCGTCAACCAGCTGACACAGCCGCTAGCAATGCTAATTATAGCCGACGCTAACTAGGGCGGATTCTTCACCACCCAAGCGTTCTTACGAGCCGCCGGGTGAATCGTCCTTGTCACCAATTTGTTCTGTTCCCTAAGTGAGTGTGCTTAAGCACATATACTGTCAGGATTTAACTTATCCAAAAATAACGGGGGCGAAGCCGTGATATTATATTGCCAAACCGGAAGGACTTTAACGCACTGGAGAGGAAGATGAATGATACAGCCTCAACACCAGCACGAATAAACACTATCGGATCCCAGGGGAAATGAACAGAGCAGACAAACAACCCAATACATCACAGTCAGTACATCCATTACTATCTAGAAATATGGATGAAAATGTTCCTAATGATGGATAATGTGAGCTTACCGAGTGTCAGCATTAGTCCCCTGATCTTATCCTTAAAATTAAGAGAAAGAAATCAAGGAAGGGAAATGAACAAATTGCGAAAGCTTGACATATTAGAGCGGGTTTTCAACCACTTTTTGTGATGATGAATGTAGGGGTTTGACCCAAACGCAAGGACACTGAGGAGGTAAGGCGTTAAAGGAGTTTATTTTTTATTTTCAAGGAGACAAATGAAGGGCGAGACGTCGAACTTGCGTGTTGAGACGAATAGGGAACCAAAAATCTGACACTGACGGGCTGGCAACAGGCGACCTTCATCCTCAGCCTGACTAGGCTTGACAACTTGCACCTGTTGGGGTTCACCCTCCCGCACGGCTGCCGCTTGACGAGCAGCCGGATCCTGACACTTTTAAGACAAAATGTGAAGCCAGATTTGAGAAATAATTCCTTAGACTGCAGGCTTGAATTGAAAAGGCAGTTTGACCAAGAGGTGTGTGCCTCCAGACATGTCTGGTCCCTCTATGTAAAATTATTGTAATTCTTTGAATAATAAAAAAAATGTTCATGTTATGAAATCTGAATCTGAAACAAGCCTTACGTCTAGTGGATGAAACAATATTACATGGCACACCATAAAATAGTAAAGGTATTAATATAAATAGAATATATTACATAGCATTATTCTGATGACCCTTCCTTGAGCTGCCACCTTACCGTGGTGGAAGGGTTTGTACGTCCAAGTGATCCTGGGAGCTATGTGGTTGGGGGCTTTATGCCCCTGGAAAGGTCAACCAAGGCAAACAGGTCCCAGGTGAGGAACCAGACAAAGAGGGGATCAGAAGGCCCCCCATTGAACCCAGTTTTCGGCCTGCTCTGACGCGGGTCACTGGGGCCCCCGCTGGAGCCAGGCCCAGGGCTCGATGGCGAGTGCCTGGTGGCAGAGCCTGAAGGGATGACATGGGTTTCTCTTCACCTGAGCTCATCACACACAGCAAGGATGGAGGGGGTTGGGTGCAGTGTGAGTGGTGGGTGGGTGGCCGGAGCGGGGGACCTTGGGACCCCCCAGAATCTGAACATGAGCGGTGTTTTTGTTATTGGACTTCTGTGCTCGTTACGGATTGTCCATAATAACAATCATGTTTAGACATAAAGGTGTCCATATTTCTACTTGGCACCAACGCACCTTAGGCCACAGTTCCTTGATCGACATTGTGGTGGTTTTGTCGGACTTGCGGCTGCACAGCCTGGACACTAGGGTGAAGAGAGGGGTGGAGCTTTCAACTGGTGGTGAGCTGGCTCTGATGATGGAGGAGGGTGCCGGTCAGACCTGGCAGACCATAACGCTACTTGGAACGTCTGGCAGAGTCCTACGAAAGACTTTCAACTCCCACCTCCAGGAGAACTACAACCATATCCTGAGCGGAAGCGATGATGTGGTCCTGTTGGCTTCATTAGTCCATGATCTCCAGCTATCACTGGGGTGGTTCACAGCTGATGTGAAGCAGCCAGGATGAGGATCAGCACCTCCAAATCCGAGACCATGGTGGTCGACCAGAAACAGTGGAATGCCCACTTTGGGTCGGGGAAGAGGTCTGTCCCCAAGTGGAGGAGTTCAAGTATCTCGGGGTCTTGTTCATGAGTGAGGAAAGGATCGAGCGGGAGATTGACAGAAGGATCGGTGCAGCGTCTGCAGTGATGCAGACTCTGTATCGGTCTGTCATGGTGAAGAGGGAGCTGAGCCAGAAGGTGAAGGTATCAAATTATCGTTCCTTCCCTCATCTATGGTCACGAGCTGTGGGTAGTGACCGAAAAAACGGATACAAGTGGCCAAAATGAGTTTTTTTCCGCAGGGTGGCCAGGCTCTCCCTTAGAGATAAGATGAATTCGCCATCCGAGAGGAGCGCCGAGTAGAGTCGCTGCTCCTTTGCATAGAGGAGCATGAGGTGGCTTGGGCATCTGGTCAGGATGCCACCTGGATGCCTCCCACGGGAGGTATTCCGGGCATGTCCATCTGGGAGGAAGCTACTGGGAATACCCAGGACATGGTGGAGAGACTATGTCTCTAGGCTGGCCTGGGAATGCCTTGGGGTCCCCCCAGAAGAGCTGGACCATGTGGCTGGGGAGAGGGAAGTCTGGGACTCTCTGCACCGGATGCTGCCCTCACAACCTTTCTTTGGATAAACGGTGGAAGATGCATGGATGGATGGATTATTCTGATGACAGTGCTGCATTCTAAAATACACACTAAAAAAAAAAAATCGCATTCTACAATATGCGTGTTTTTTTTTTAAATGAGTGGGGCGCATTAAAAGGAGAAAGAGACAAAGAAAACAAAATGATGATAGTGTGCTTATCCCATCCAGAGATAGTCTTTGAGCCTTAAGTATTATAAAAAGCTTGTGTTGAAATGTGGCCTATGGCTCTGACAATTTCACACCAGACGAAGCTCTGTAGATGAGCGCTGTGCAGGGTAAAATACAAATGGCAGTTCAAAGCCTGGCAATGACAGAACTTCAAATGGGGGAGCGGGTGAAATGTGCTGAAAGTGACAGCAGAAGGGACCACATTCAGGCAGGGCCTCAGACAGGGAAGAGAGGGGGCAATATACGGCAAAATGAAAAAAGAATGCTTTTAATGGAGGCTGGCAGTACCAGAGGAAACAAAAACAACATACAGGGGAAAAAAGCGGTGCTGCTGTTTACGTCCTGTAAATGAATAAAAAACAAATAATGTCACGAGGCTTTGCAGCTTTATACTGTATATTTCGCAGCATATTAGGTGAATCGAAGATGAATACGGGGCAGGAGGGTTGAAAACAAGGGGAGTATTGGCACCTTCTCTTTCTAAACATCTTGAGAAATCTACCCTATTTCCATATATTTTCTGCATCAATCTACATATTATCTCCTCAGGACTGATGATCCTGCCACACATTCCAACAAAAAGATGAGTAACGAAAGCAGACTGCTTTTCTTCCTGTTTGATAAATAAAAGATCTGTGAAAAAAGCAGAGGTGAAGAGAATATTTGCTTGACAGGTGTTACATCTGTGTGCTCTGCATGTTGGCAGGGATATAAATGCCATTCATAGGCCAGTTATTTTGTGAATATACGTCCGAAGGCAAAGCGGACTGGCAGGGTATGGAACAATGTGACAGGAGAACTCTTTGCAAACAAACTGGAATGTATATGAAACCCTAGAGCAAAGTGCCTGACAATCTTGAGCATAAAAAGGCCTCGTCTCGGATGTCTGTCTCAATGAAATGCTGGTGGCACATTAAAAGTACCAGTTTAACACTATATTGAAAGCAGTAGTTGCAGTTAATTGGAGATTCGTATCAGTCTTGGTACAAAGGGCTTTAAAAATCCTCCAGCAAAGGTTAAACTCAGAGTAACTCTGCTGATACAGATTCAATCAGTCATATACAGTTGTTAGAATTACCTCCTGGTTCACAAAATGTAATAATTTCAACTGTGAATGTGACTCAAAAAGCACTGGAGCATTGGAGGACACAGAGCATGCCCTGCATATCGAATATTTGGAATTGCTCCTGCCTGAAATGCAAACATCTTCTCTAACGGCCACCTAACATAACAAGGCCATCTAGAACATATCCTTTTATTTAGAACTTATGCAACCGCATGTACAAGAGCAAATGGCAAATTGCCTCTTTTTAGAGAGTGGGACGGCAAAGGCTTTGATGTCAACCTGCTCATGAGGTTCAGTAACTGCCCCAAGGACACTTCAGCACAGCTCCAAAAGAGCCGACTATCAAACCAGTAACCCTGGGATGGCCACAAAAATGAATAATAATTCCAAAGACAGAATTAGTTCTCTCATTATGCTTTGTATTCAGGGTGAATTAATACTGTTGGCCACAGCACCACGGGACCTAATAAAAATGATTTCCCCTCCATAGACCTTCATCTGCAGGTGGCATCCCGCAGAGAAAATAAATCTGTATGCAAGAAATCCAGAAGAAATCCAGAAGGCAGATCTGAGACAAATACATCAGGATATTGGGATACACTCAAATCATAGAAGAGATGAATACAAAGTCAAATAGATTATCAAGCAATGGTAAATTAGGCTGAAAGCCAAATAAGCACTGAAGGGTATGTTTTTTTTCCAAAAGATTAGATTTTTTTTGGCAATGAGATATGCATTTTAGATAAAGGCTTATTTGATTCAAAATTGTACTCACTCAGTAATGATCAGTACCTGTAACATTCAGGCTGTTATCCTAAATTTATTTCTGAACGCCAATTCTTACAACAATCCTTATTTTTCATGGGCACAAAACCAATGGAGTGGCACATTTCGGCATATTAGTCCATGCAAACACCATATGAGCTTAATGATTTGATTATAACATACTTTACAGTCTCCTTACAAGCAGAAGCTTATGAGATAACATTCTGGCACTGCAAAGGCCTTTGTCTTTCTGGGTGATTCATGAAATTTTGGTCTCAAATACAAGTACTTTGTTGCTACAGCAGCAAATGAACAATGTAGATCCGAACTGCGTGCCTCATTATCTGTTTCATTTCAGTATCATCTTCTTCTTCTTTTCCTTTTGGCTTCAGGGGTCACAACAGCAAAATCAACCTTCTCCATCTAACCCCATTCTCTATATCTTCATCTCTCACACCAACTACCTTCATATCCTCTCTCACTACGTCCATAAACCTTCGCTTCGGTCTTCCTCTTGATCTCCTGCCTGGCAGCTCTAATTCCAGCATCTGTCTACCAATATATTCTCCATCCCTCCTCTGTACATGACCGAACCATCTCAGTCTGGCTTCTCTGACCTTCTCTCCAAAACATCTAACATGTGCTGTCCCCCTGATGGACTCATTCCTGATCCTATCTATCCTGATCACTCCCAAAGAGAACCTCAACATCTTCATCTCTGCTATCTCCAGCTCTGACTCACGTCTTTTGTTCAGTGCCATTGCCTCCAGCATCGCTGGTCTCACCACTGTCTTGTACACCTTTCCTTTCATTTCAGTATCATACTAATCTTAAATTTCCTAATGTCTCAAGGGCCAGTACTTGGAAAATTAAATGGTGAGGTTTGCTTAATTTTTAAAGTACCTCAGGTTGCAAAGAAAGATTTCTACCTCAGGGACAACATCTATGACTAAGTTTCATTATATATTAAGGATAAGTGGTGTATTGACAACAAACAGACATCCATCCATCTTTCGCCGCTTATCTGTGATCGGGTCGCAGGGGCAGCAGCTGGGGCAGAGAGGCCCAGATTTCCCTCTCCTGCTCCATCCTTCCCTCACTCGTGAACAAGACCCTGAGATACTTGAACTCCTCCACTTGGGGCAAGACCTCTTCCCCAACCCGGAGTGGGCATACCACCCGTTTCTGGTCGAGCACCATGGTCTTGGATTTGGTGGTGCTGATCCTCATCCCGGCCGCTTCACACTTGGCTGCGAACCGCTCCAGTGAGAGCTGGAGATCATGGCCTGACGGAGCAAAAAGGACCACATCATCTGCAAAAAGCAGAGACTTGATCCTGTGGCCACCAGGAACAAACAGACAGCAAATCAAAACCATTAAAAAGAAAAAAAATCTCTTTTCCTGTGGATTGATTCATATGCTCTTTATGGATAAAAAGAGGAGGTTGGCCATGTTCTCTATGTGTCTTTATGAGTCATTTATTTAATGCACAATAATTTCTACCAAAACATAAAAAGTTCACCATCATTCTGATGGTACGCTGACTTGTGAAGGATAATAATGCCTCTTCTCTCCAAGCTGTGCATTCCTGCTGCCACATGATGTAATTTGAGCTGACTGGGATCCAAAAACTATAGGAGTAATGCCTATAGGCACAACAGGCCAACTCAGAATCAATATAAACATATCACAGTGAAACCAAAAGGTGCTTTTCTTACTGTAATAACATGTTTCACTTTCTTCTATCTTCACTCAGCTCTTGGTATTGCAGAAAGAATCAGTAGACTTCTAACGGCAGAGCCGGAGCTCGGTAGCAGCAGCGGACACCGGCGGACACACCCAGCTTCTGTTCATCAAGAACTCAAGGTTTGGACTGAGATTCCTAGTAGAAACTGGCTCACAGAAGAGCCTTCTCTCTCCAACGCGAGCAGACATTCAGGCCAGAGGCAGCAGCCCGCTACTCAGCGCTGCTAACTGGTAGTCCACAGCAACTTCTGGTTCACGATCGGTGTCTGCTTGTTTCGGGGGCCACCGTTTTGAGTGGAACTTTGTGATCGCCTCCATCACGGTCCCCAACATCGGCGCAGATTTTCTGTGCGCCAATGGCCTGCTCTTGGACATCGCGAACCAACGCTTCATCAATGCTGAATCTTTCGCAACGCCGTATCTTTTGCAACCTATGCATGCGAGACACAGGGGGTTGAGTGCGGGCAAAAGGGCAAGGTGGATTTGGTGGGTGGTTATCACCAGGTGCCTGCGTGCGCGGAGGACGTGCCCCATGGACTCGGTAATGCGTGACCTCACTTTTGTGTTTGTCTACCTGAACGATATAATGGTGGCCAGCCGTCGGCTGATGAGCACCTCAAGCACCTGATACACGTTTTCTGTCGTCTGGATGAACATGGCCTTACAGTCAACCCAGCCAAATGTCAGTTTCGGTCAGGGGATTGCAGGAGTTCTTGGGCATGGTGAACTTCTACAACCGTTTCCTCTCTGAGCTGGTTCTGGGCCAGCTGCTAAAGGTCCCTGGAGAATTCTTGCCTGAAACATTCGCTCCCTCTCCCTACAGGACTACGTTTCTGGTCGAGCCCGCCGGCCCTCAGTTTCCAGTCCCTGCTCAGCACTGTTTACTGCAATCTTTTGTACCGGCGGAGCTCATGTTGGCTCATTTCATGCTTTTGCGGCACGATGTTCACCGCTCGCCTCTTCACTCCCCGTACGACAGGCCGCTCCGGGTTCTCGAGGTGGGCTCTGAGAGTTTCGTGTTGGACATGGGCGGGTGTAAGCGGTTGTGGCTCGGTTGGCTGAAGCCAGCATACAGGGTGGCTGGTGAAGTTCTGCTTCTTGCCCAGGTTCCCTGCTGTGGTCGCCCTCCTACCAGGACCTCAGCAACACTTCCTCGGGTCCAGTTTCCAGCATCCCCGGCTGTTCTGACCAAGGAACACCGCAGCTGTTATGGCAGGCCGATCAGGCCTCAAGTGAGGCCCTAGTTTGGCTCCAGGGTCCCTTTGGGTGTTCGGCGGGGGGAGGGGGCTGTGTGGTTGACATTGAGGGGTGTGGCCTCTCACCCCACGGGACTAGGGCCTGGGGGTTGTGGCTTAAGCCGGAGGTATATATGCGCCCCGGAAGTGCACTGTGGTTGTTGTTGTATTGTGGTATGGTGGTGCTAAGTGATAAAGATAATCTCATCCAAGACTCCAAGTTTCCAAGGCTCAGTCATTGATTATTTCTCACCGAGCACCACACTACTGCAAATAAAATCAGTGGAAATGTTGATAATGGGTTTTACTCCTCAGTAATGCTAATATCGCTGAACTAAATCTGAAGGGGCTGATAAGAATTGAGACAGATTTTGTTGTAGTTTATATTCTAGAGACTCAACGTGTTTGTAAATATATATTATCTCTTGAAAAAAATAACACGATCATTTAGTCAAATTGTGATTGAAGGAAAGTCAGACAAAGTAAACAATGTCACAGATATATTAAGTTAAATCTTAATTTCTTAATTCCGTCAAAGATGCCATGTATTTTCCAGCCCATTAGACATATAATTCCGATTTAACAAGATGCTGTCAGCTCCACAAGAAAAATAAGCATTTCATTCAAAGCAGCATACAAGCAGCTGTATTCAATGTGTTACGTCGTCTTTGTAAAGGGAGCTCATTAGGGGTATGTCTCCTGTCAGACAGGTTGCCAGTCCAGTAGTGACCATGGTGACACATAACTACTTAACTGCATGGTCGTTCATCATGGCCATGAGTCCTTTTTAGCTGTGATGCAAGGGGGTGTTACATGATAGCAATTTTTAAAAACCTCTGTATTTCAGAGTAGCAATAGCAATTGAGTATTTTTGGATTGACAAGGCACCACAACTCAGTGCCTTTTCTTGATCTGTGTTTGTGTAATCTATTTTGTTTGTATACAGAACTTGGTGATGTTTTTCAAATCAAGATTATGTCTGACATGGCGCCCTGTCAAAAAAAAAACCAAAACAGTTACACTCTGGATGTGGCGATATGATATTTTCATGTTTACGGCAGCACTGGCAGAACTACAGAAAAGGACTCCACTTGTGTTGGCTATTGCTTGAACAGAGAGCACAGTGCTGAGGGAGGGCCACCAGAGTAGACAACAGAGAATCAAATCTAAGAAAAAAGCATGATCCAAGAATTTCTGATCTACCGGGTGAGTTAATGTGTGTGTATGGGCATGTGTTACCTTTGCGATAAGCATTGACTTTGTGTGGTCCAGTAAATACAATTTCTTTAGTTAGAGTTAAGATCAGATGTTAATCTGTTTGAGCCGGATCCCAGATAATGAATGAAACTCAATGACATGTCCTCACAAGGACAGCTTCTCAAAAATGTGTGTGACACATGAAGAGAGATTTTATTCTTTGCAGAATCCTGTTGAGGTCAGTCTCAGGGATGAAAAGTCAAAGTCAGCTTTATTGTCAATTTGTCCACATGTACTGGAGATACAGAGGAATCGAGAAGACGTTTCTCGCAATCCCACAGTGACATGAAATCAAGAACACAACAACAAAAATTGAGTGCAAATTAGCAGTAGATTGAGCTTTTACATGAAGCAATAGTAATCATTGAACTATGAGGTATTGAAGTGTAGAGTGCACGCAGATACAGACTGATATTTGATGGCCATCAGGTGGGGGGCTGACAAGACAGAAAGAATAAGAAAAGTCTTGCTGCTGTTGTGGAACATTCTGCCTTGTGAGACCAAG
>CAAKHD010002963.1:24497-48203 GCA_901007705.1 Fistularia tabacaria | reverse complement strand
TGATTTCAGTTTGTTTCTATCAATGCTTATAACTAAGATCTCTGTTCACACCATGGTCTCACAAGGCAGAATGTTCCACAATAGCAGCAAGACTTTTCTTATTCTTTCTGTCTTGTCAGCCCCCCACCTGATGGCCATCACAAAGGACTCTTACAGTCATAAATGTCCCACACACAACTATGTAAAACCCTTCACATTACATCCACACCTCGCTGAAACTTGCATCAGAACTTCCCCCTATCCCCCCATTTCTCCACCTCAGAGAATATCATATGTAGACCTTTCAACGGCTCACTAGTGAAGACAAATTGCCAGCTTGTTTGGGGGCCTCCAGAGAGTGATTCATATTAATGGGTGGCTGGCAGTGGAGAGCAGGCTGCGTATGCAAACTCCATTAGAAGGTTAGGCTGAAGTGTGAGACCGGGCAGTACAACCACGAGATGCACACACTGGAGAGGCTGAGGGGGCAGTGAGTTGTTGATGCAGCAGGGTTTATGTTTGTGTCACTCGCTGTAAATATACTAGCCTGAATTCCCACAGTTTAAGTCAAAGCAAAGTTAAAAGTTACTGAAGTAGAATCAAAGTCAAATGTGAGTCCCCGTGACTCTTGTGTGAATAATCAAGGTTGTGTTAAACAAAAAGATGTAACTTACACCTTCAAAAACAGTTTGCATCCTCTGTGCCAAACGAATGCACTCAGATGCACAACTTAGTGCAGTCTAACTTGAGAGAGCACTTAGTCCCACTGCTCAGAGAAACTAGGATGAGATGGCAAGAGATGAGAGAGTAGACCTGGGGAAATGGTGATTCAAGCATTTTGTGTGTCATCTGGATTTCCTTCAAACTTTTGCATCTTATTTATGATAATTGAGCATGAACGTTTGATTTTATTTTTCTTTACTCTTTATTCTGATTTCATCCATCAAAAACCTCTGGAATGAGCCATAACCATTTTTGGTGTGCTTTGAAAGTATAGAAACAGTGAAAGACATTTATTTACACAAATCATGACAGTAGCTCACTAAAATCTTGGCAACTATATGCCATTTGGAAGCTTCAGATTGTGAATAGTAACGTTAACTAATTTCTGAAAAATCTCAAGGAAAACCTCTTATTTGGACCAGGGACATTTGCCTTTTGTCACTGTTTTTTATATGCCTTACATGTTGATGGCTGAGTTGTGTGTTGGAGCAAAAAAATATCATTGGCCAGTATCCTTCTCCAGAAAGCATGCCAACATCAATTTTAACAGCTAGCCTCACTTTGGTGAAGCCTGCACAGCCCTACATTAAAAATGAGTGTGCCGATCAGCTCTCAAACACATAGTCACACTGAATGCTGGGGTGTAATTTGATTATCTGCACGTGGAGATAGATTTACTCAGAACTGAATAGTCACACTCTCTTCTAACAGATACTTTCACACAGGTGTGGACAGAATAAGCTTGGCCAGAGGCCACGAGGCAGCCTGGCTCTCCTCCCTCCATCCTTCTCTCTACACTCCATTCTGATCAATCCTCTTTATAGATTTCTCATGTTCATTTGTCTTCCATAATGAGATTTTGTCTCAATTCATGTTTTCCAAGAAAAATCTCTTGAAAAACTCCTTTGTTCTGCCGCCCCCCCCACCAGCCTCAACTAAACCAGCATTACTTCTGATTACAGAAAATTAAGAACCTACGTAGTCCATATTATCATGCACAAGGGAAAAACAAAACATCAATCTAACTGTATTGCCAAGACTCTGAGGTATGACAATGCATGTGTGGATCTTGTGCCAGGCTGGACAAAGGAAGCAGAGGACTAAAAGAGGAAGATACAGGAAGTGAGAGAGATAGAAGAGAGTGAAAAAAAAAAATCAACCATCCCAGTCACAGGTTGACCATTGGCCTTGTGTAGCTGACAGGGAAAAACAACTTCTCCATCTCATCTCTTGGTGACATTGACGGGTTGAATAGCGTTGTTAACCTTACCCATCTGTGATGGTTAGATTCCTGAGTATCTCAGTGTCTCTCTCTTCACTTTCACCGAATGAGTATAGAAGTAAAAAGTGGCAAATCTGTAGAACGCATCAGTTCAACATCCTGCTGGGAAATACATAGATCAGCCATGGAATCTACATATTTTCTAATTTGCTCATTAATTGACAAACTTGCAAAGGTTCCCAAGCAAAAGGGGACAGAAACTATAATGTTTTATCAATTAGAGCTCACTGATGTTGCATTTCCCTCTCTATGTACATGCATATAGCAGTCTGTCAAAACATCTATATTGTTGTCAAAAACACCTTTTAAACACCTAACAACTATTTTCTAAAGTAAAAAACAACTTTTATAAAGCATACATTTACATAATAAAGCACATATTTACAAGCGAGTCTCTAGATCAATCACAGGAATTCAACACATTTCCCATTTTCCCATTTTTACAATGACAATTATGGAATTTACAGTCCTTTTCCATGAAGCCACAGTTCTGTAAAAATACTTATCTCTGTTTTTAGAAAGCAAAAAAACAGTAAATGTTAAAGGACCAAAAAAGCTGTGAGGAAACCTGAGGCTTAGAGTGAGTAAACAGTATAACATACTGTGGACAACAGCTGATAGATTTTCATGTAATAAAAATAAAAAAAAACTTTAGGAGCTCCAAGATGTACTGCCTCGCCCCCTGGAAGGACTGGCACTCCACAACCTGGTCTGAACAGAAACTTTTAAGATAGGTTGCTGCAATAAAATGACTAAATCATATTATATACGTTATATTGCTTATGCAGGCTCTGCTTATTCTCAAGGGCCAAGTATTTACTATGCTTGGCCCTTTAAAATGAATATGGTCTGATTAATGAACTTTGTTACACAATTTATTCTATATTATACTACAAATCTGAAAAGCATTGATCATGTCATGATAACTGGTTCCTTTCATGGCCAAAAGTTGACAATAATGACATGTCCTCACAAGGACAGCTGCTCAAAAATGTGTGTGACACATGAAGAAGACACATAGCTATCAAAAAGCAGTCTTAAACTTAAATGGTGCCGTCTAACTGTATGTGACTTGCACTGAAAACAATATAAGAGATTTTAAACTATTTCCCAGGTACATGACTGGCGATTCAATTTTTAATTTTGTGAGGTTTATTCTGTTCTCTTTGCACTATAGATTACCAAAAATACTCTGTTACAAATCAAGAGTGTTTAAGGTACTTAGGGTCAACAGTCTTTAGCAATGAAGAGTGTGGAAAAGAGGCAAAGAAACAGGTTCAAGCAGGTTGGAATGGGTGGAGAAAAGTTTCAAGGGTTCTATAGAAGAATATCGTCTAGAATGAAAGGAAAGGTTTACAAAACAGTGCTGAGACCAGCGATGCTATATGGTTCGGAGACAGTGGCAATGTATAAAAGACAGGGGGAGAGCTGGAGGTAGCAGAGATGAAGATGTTGAGGTTCTCTTTGGGATTGACGAGGATGGATAGGATCAAGACGAGTCCATCAGGGGGACAGCACATGTGAGATGTTTTGGAGAGAAGGTCAGAGAAGCCAGACTGAGATGGTTCAGTCATGTACAGAGGAGGGATAGGGACTATATTGGTAGACGGATGCTGGAATTGGAAATGCCAGGCAGGAGGTCTAGAGAAAGACCAAAGGGAAGATTTATGGACGTAGTGAGAGAGGATATGAAGGTAGTTGGTGTGAGAGATGAAGATATAGAGAATGGGGTTAGATGGAGAGGGTTGATTCGCTGTGGTGACCCCTGAAGGGAAAAGCCGAAAGAAAAAGAAGAAGAACTCTGTTACAAATCAAGCCTATTTTCTGTCTGCTATCTACAGACAAATCCACTACCAGATTCCTGTGGTGATGAACAGACAGACTTATTCACATCCTTTTTATTGGAAAAGATTATAATTATATATGGTTGAATTTGCTCACATTTCAAATTTTGTAGCATACAGCTGTCGAAATCCCCCTCACTGTATTTTTGCTAGACGCAATTATCTATACTGCTTATCCTGCACTCAAATTTGTGGCAGGTGGACACTAGTCACAATTCACATTTAAGCATGCAGACAAATTAGAATCCTAAATCCATGCCTACTGCATGTTTTTGGAATGTGGTATGAAGTTTAAGAATTCAGAAAGAACCCAAGCATACACAGGAAGAGCGTGCAGATTTGGAGTTGAAAACCCTCTGAATGCTATAATGCAATAATGCTAACCACTAAGCCACATCAATATATACAGTATATGTATGCATATATATGTACGTTATGTATGTGAGTGTGTGTCTATAGATAGATAGATGGATGGATGGATGGATGGATGGATGGATGGATGGATGGATGGATGGATGGATGGATGGATGGATAGATAGATAGATAGATAGATAGATAGATAGATAGATAGATAGATAGATAGATAGATAGATAGATAGATAGATAGATAGATAGATAGATAGATAGAGTAAAAAGAACAGGTTTGTGATAAGGGAAGAATGAATGATAGAGTAATGAAAGGGGCCAGTGAGGGGAGACATGCCTAAACTAGAACAGCGGGGAAAGGGTCAAGCTGGCAGGTAGACAGATTTTACAATGCTTTTTGACATATAAGTAATGGTTAGGAGAGTGAAGTTTGGAAAAGACAGATGGACAGAGTGGGAAACAGGGAGCCTGCTTTAGAAACAGTAGCTGCTTCAGAAGCAAAGTAGTGTTGAAGGTAGGAGATTTTGGAAGTGAAGAAGGACATAAGGGAATCCCAGAAGTCAGCAGAATGCAAACTCAATGAGAGGGGAGAGAGTCCGGAGACCTGAGAATGTCGTTAAGAAAGGAAAAAAGACGCTGGGGTTTAGATTCATTGGAGGAAATTAAACCAGAGTAGTAGGTTGATGGCGAAATGCTTTCCATATAAAACATAGTTTGGTTATTGTACAGCTCCTTGTCTACTGTGAGTCCTGCTTTTTTGTCGAGACATCCCAGTTAGCGTCCTTCAGCTTTGAGGAAACATAACATAAGTGTAAACCAAGGTACAGGGCTGGAAGAGACTGATTGGTCTTTGAGCGGTGCAAATGTATTGAGAAAATTGCTGGTATTGTCATAGTAGTGGGAAACCAGTTCATCGGTGGTCGAGAGGCTGCAGGTGTGAGGACGGTCATTTATGACAGATGTTTCAGAAAGTGACAGATTAAAATTAAATAGTGCATAAGATAGTAAGAGTAGATCCAGGGAGCTTTGATGCAGTGTAGTCAAATGAGCGGAAGACTAGGGCAGTCGCAGGCAGGACTTTCCACTGCTTGCGGTGAATCATCGCAGGACCCCCGTCCCTCCTCATGGCAGAATGTTGTTCAGGGAGAAGTCTTACAAGGACCAGATGACACCATAATGACAGTTTTAAAAATGTATTGTTTTATATTCAATTATATTACTTGAGTCTGGAAGAGTTAATTTACTGCTGTTTCATGCTTATTGAACACATAAATATGTTTTAATCCAAACTTTAAATGATAAAAGCAAAAAAATAGTATCTAATCTGAGATTATAATGTCAAATCCATGCTGTAAGCATCTTTGGCTTACAAGGGGCTTTTCTGAAAAGTGCATATGAACTGAGTTCTGACAAATTTATTTCAGTTAACTACATTTTTCAAGAGTATTTTGTTATCTTGCATACAGATGTGACAAAAAACTGAATGCGATAATGTCATTATTTCCACACCATATTGAACTTGTTATTGCTGATCACATTCAGCAGCAAAATACACTAAGCCACTGTAATCACTGCGCCCAGCCGTCTGGTAATGAATGCAGTTCTGGCTACCAACATAGAACTCATTTTGAATACTTTAGCAGCACTTCATCTGACTGTTATTGCTGAGGCATCCCGGGCCCATATTGAGATCAAAATGAAGCACTGGATTAGGATGAGTGTTACCCAAATCAGGAGCGAGTTCTGTGTGCACAGCAACAATCATGGCGTGATTTCATGACAAGATGGTCTCAATCGCATTATGTGAGTTGTATTTGCCCATTTCCAATTTTGACTTGGCAAAATAGGCCAATTTGCTTTGGAATAAAGCTACATAATGACTCAGTGTACCAATGTATATCAAAATGGGAAGAAGCAAAGTATTCCACTATGGTACTATGTGGACCCAAATGAAAAAGAAATGGGAAAGAAGAATGTTGCTTCTTCTGTGACATTATGGTTGAATTATTTACTCTGACAGTGATCTGGAAACATCAGCTGTTTATGCAGACCAGGATCAATATAGCGTGGATGCAAAATGACATTACTTAAATTTTTCCCCACCATCTAATTTATGTTGTTTTTTTTCATTTGCAGATTTTCTGATCATTATCAAGCAATTGGTTTTACTTTTTCACAACTTCTTTTCTCCTAATTTTCAGATTAATTTTACAGAGCTGACCTTGAAATGTATGACTTTTCTGCAGTCTCATATCGAAGGACCTCATGTGTTCCCTCTTAATCCTGCACAATTAAATATTAATTCTACGTCCGACAATGCTGCACTGGATTGTGCAGAATATTCACCAGTTAAATTTTTTTTTTCTCAGTTCAGTAGATCTGTGGATAGAGAGGTGTTTTAGAGCTTCACAAGGCATGTTAAATGTAATTTGAGGCTGTATCAATAAGGCATCCTGAGATATTTCACAGTACCTGATAGGAGCACTTAAACTGGTGTCATTTTTATAAGAGGTCATTTTCAGTTAGCATCGTGTTACACAGATGTACGGATATTAACATAGTAAGATTGAAAGTGATTCGTAAGAGTGACTTTCATCAGGATTATTTACAAAATGTTTGATAGAATCTTCTAGGTGATATTGCATTATGTATAAAATATTTATGTAGACTATGACTGAATTGTTAAAGCCCAGACATCACTGCGTTCAAGTCTTTATGAGGCCTGGGAAACCTGAAAGACCTGCTGTTCAACTGAAGTATGCTGCCTCTCAATCGGGGTTGATGCTGCATGTCATGTGATCAGTTTGCTGAGATTACACGAGCTGAGACTGTTTATGCAGGGCTTTAAGTGCATATGGAAGTAAAAGCATCACAGGTTGTAATTTACCGTGACAGTCTTGATGCGACCGCTGCCCCTGGTGCAAGTCCAGCCGGATCGGTTGAAGAGCAGGCTGCAGACCTCGCCCTCTAGGCAGGGAGTCATCTCACACCACTGACGGCTACGCACAATTCGTGCTGGGTGGAGAAAGACAACAGGGCAAAGAGCCAAATTAGGCAGAATTTTTCAGACAGAGACGTCAGAATGTCAACATTTCTTTGGAACAAACAACTCAACTGCCATTTTTATGCTTACTAGCAAGGAAAGCATCTTAATATGTTGATGAATCCACAAGCCTGCAGCTTTTAATTAGGTTATTGTTGAACAACAATATCTGAAATGCCTGTGATAATAACCTTTACAGACTAGAAGCAAGTCCATAAATTATTCCTTGACTATTAGTGGCATTCAATCCAAATGCCTTTTACTTTTGACATTTTACTACTATTAACTTTCCTGAAATGTCTTTTCCTGGAATGATTTTTTTCCCATATACATTTGTATCAGTGTGTGTGTGTATGTGTGTGTATGTGTATGTGTAAGTGTATGTGTATGTGTATGTGTATGTGTATGTGTATGTGTATGTGTATGTGTATGTGTATGTGTATGTGTATGTGTATGTGTATGTGTATGTGTATGTGTATGTGTATGTGCATATATATATGTGTGTGTGTGTGTGTGTGTGTGTGTGTGTGTGTGTGTGTGTATGTGGTATTGGCAAAGACATTCAGAAAAGGTCCCAGGCAGTTTAATTTAGTTTCAGTAATGAGCTTGTGTACAGCTCAGAAAGAGTCATCGAGGAATACTTGTGAAACAGATGAGCCACTTATAGCAGACTACCTTTAACCCCACATCAACATACATTTGTCTGACAAGATAACATAAGTGTGGATCCACCAATCTTTTTCTTTTGTAGATGCATGAATAATGCATTACAAAGCTACATACAAGGTTACTTGAATTTGTAGTGTCGAGAGTGTCGACTTTTGAATTTGTGCAGTTCTGTTTGTTAGTTAGATTTGATATCATTACATGTAATGTAAGTATCAATGCCATAAAGGCAGTGAAACATGCACATGCCATTGTCTCCATGAAATATGCATTTCAAGATTTGAGGCTGACTGTTTTTCAATTGCAAGATGATTTCAAGTAGACAAGTTAACCTTAAAAATTTCAATGGTGTGGCTCAAAAGCATCCACACTAATCTGATATGGTACTAGACAGATAAAAAGATAAAAAAAAGTAGGTAATGACCATTCAAGAACAGGGGAAACAAAAGTGTGTCCGGCCAGGTGTTTTCTCAGTCCGAAATGGAGATGACCACCCATCACATAACTGACACAAGTGCCAAAAAAATCCCTTCCTCCTCCCACTGACATTTACGACATCCCTCTCCTCCACTAATGATAAGCATTTTAGTATTTATTAAAAGCAGGATGGTGGAACTGGAAAAGAAACACAACATGCAGTGTACTATAAGCAAAAGTGCGTGAGCCTGCAGAGCTCAATATGTTCCCATGCCCTTCCCCCTGCTAAACGTAGGGAGCCTCTGCAGCAGGGGCAGACGGCCTACTGATGGAGGAAGAGTTTGATTCGTTTCACTCGCAACATGTTCCACATATACAAATCCAGGCACGGTGGTACTAAAACACAGTTATAAAAAATGAAAAAATCTGACGTCGATGCTTTTCCTTGTGACTGGCCTGAAAGCTATGCCAAAAGCATTTCCTAGGACTCTCTCAGTTTCCAGTTTTCTTTTCTAATCAAAAACAAGAAGCTTTGTTCTTTATTATCACAATATTACAATTTGAGATTAATCTATAATTACTTATAGATGGTGAAAAACAATTGGTCCAGAAACCTGGCATTGGCTAACCGCCTTTATTTATTTTTGAAACTGCAGTTATCTCTGCTTCTCAGAGGATGTTGGTTGGGTTGACCTATGGAAGGAGCGTAATTGGGACTGAAAATAATTAAGGGTAGTATTTCCGTGCGAGCAGATATGAGAAGACAGTAAAGACGTAACGTTTTGTCCGAAACTCAAATCTCATGTCACTATAAAGTGGTGATGCTCTGACTCTCCCTCTGCACTCTGTCTATATGACATTAATTAGCATTTGCCTGTGGTCGAAGTGATAAACACTGCTTGTTCTTTATACAGATTGCTAAAGAAACGCTGAAAGGTTATCGGCTTCCTGTGAACCTGGCTGAGGCGGCTGTTCCTGCCTACCCAACATCCCCCCGGGCACCACATTGTGGAACAAGGTAACATGGTCGGCAAATTGAAAGAGAGGAACTACAATTTGTTGAATGTCCAGGAGAACTGAGTGCAGAACAGAAACGTGGTGAGAGAAGGGGAGAGCAAAAGGGTGGAAAGGGAGGTCTTGTGACATTTTACTGTGAGGTATTCCTGGTCCAGGCCTTGTTAACAGACCAAATTGGTCTTTGGAGTGTCAGACCTCGACTGCTGTGCTGCAATAAAGATCTGTCATCTTGTGGTATTTATCAAACCAGCTGAACATTACCCCCCGTATATTTAACCACACACTGGGAGACAAACTCACACACACACAAACAATTACCACGCTGTAGATATAAAGCCTTTCTCCCTCTTCAAATTATAGCAATTGTTGACACGTTGGAGAGAGAGCAGTGGTTTTTATGTCTGCCCTCACGTTGCAACTCACACAGCGGGGAAACAAAACCACCTAGAGACCTGTCATCTCACAGAACCTAACAATTTTAAGAAAATATTGAGGGTTCATTACTGGTGTCTAAGACAAAACCATTACATTGCCTTCATCCCAGCACAGCTTTTTCACTGAGCAGAGGAAATGTGAAGTGACCTTCCCTCTGACACAGCAACATGCCATGGTGAATTCCCATTTTCACGGCTTCCCGTCAGATACAACAAAGCATAGATTTATCAGTCAGTTGCAGATGTAGTTTTGAGTATATTACAGGGTAGGCAAAACTCAATTTCCAGTGCATGGAATAAAAGCTGAGCTGGCAAAGCGGTAGTGCTGACTAACCGTGGAGTGTATCAGGCAGTCCAGAGTCGCAGAGGTTAGATAAAATAAATGTATTTTTCAGCGGCCGCAGCATCCAGTGACTGGGTAGCTTGCCCTTGTTCCTTTTTCAATGCCATTCATGACATCGACTTGATGTATAACTTGATGAATATCCTGCCTCTGTAATCTGGATAACTTCATCGACAACAATAGCAGCAACATATTGGCATCATTGCTGTTTGTCTTCTGTTACTCTCCATTCATCAAACCAAAAAACTGCCACGTAAAGCAGATGACATGGTGGAGGCACCTACACTTGAACATCAGCAGTATTCAGAGCAAATTTAAGCTCCTGAGCAGAAGCTGTCTGAAAAAAAATTACCTCCTGTTTTATTTCATCCTTTGGTAACCTAAATATGCTGCTGTAACCAGAAATCCTGGTTATTAGATCACTCAGGGAGGGGAATTAAAACATGGATTAAAAATTTGTTAGATAAATAAACATCTTTGCTGACCTTTTGCAAAATTCTATATGTGATGGTGGCAGCAGCACAGCTGAAACATCTGCGATGATTGGATACAAGTCTGTTTGTCTGACACTGAGGTGGCCCTTCATGTTGCTACCCCTGTCGGAGTCTCAAACCGGGACCATGAACGTCAGGCCAAGCTTGTCAGCTGCCTGAGTCCCTGCTGGGTTACGGCTCCGGACCTCCCACTAGATCACATGTAAGACCATCTGTCCTCCCCGTGCAGAGTGCCAAGCCCTTTCCTGCCCAGCACAACAGCGCTGCCAGACGGGACTCAGAGCAGGGCAGGAGGCAAAGTAGCATCTCAACTAGATAGAGTAATAGTCAGATGAAATTCGGTCTCTGCTGATGTATGAGGATGCATTAAATTTTTACCAAAAACCACATGGACCTCATTTAAAATGTATTAAAATGAGGTATGACAAACAAAAAGAGACAAGTCTCTCAAAAGGAAAAAACTGAGTTTTATCCAGCTTTGAAAAATGCCACTATAAACACATTTAACCCCAAATTTAAAAAAGCACAAATGTTCCTGTTGCCAATAGAGAAATGTTATGTATTCCTTAGTGCTGGTGACATATGTTCAACTGATTTAAGTTTGTAAGTTTGTAATTAGAAAAAAAATATTCAAAACTCTGCAGCAATGTTAATGTCCTCAATTTCCTCAAAGTATTTTCCTGAGGTTGTATTAAGTTGACTGCCAGAGTAGCTTAAATACGGCTGACGACCTGGAATATTGTGTTTACAAGAAACCTATGGCCTCAAATCTAGGCTAGACTTGACGCTCGAGTGACAAACATGTACCAAGCATGCTAGACACATTAAATATTTTAGTCAGATCATATAATTTTCCCAAAAAACAAAACAAAAGAAAATAAGTCAGGAGCAGATGACTGAACTGATTATTCATTTATTAATCTGACAGTCACTCAATACTCAAAAAGCAATAAGTTATTGAGCCAGAAATTAGATATTTTCTGTGACCTGAACTGTATAAGAGACCTGCATTTAAACTCTAAGCTGTTGGTTTAGTAGGACTTGTGCTCAACGAATTTTGTCAAAGTCTGATTTGTGAGCTCTTTGCTATAAGAAGGCTTGTGTAAATTTCACAAGACCTATTTACTTTGGGGGAGCATTTCAAGGGCAGGATATGTGCAGGATATATGTCTGCATTGGCATTTACAGGTGACTCGAGCTGCTTTCATACATGCAAACCCGTAATTGTCCGGGCCCCACCCAAATGCCAGAATGAGTTGCACAAATGTTAAATGGTCTGTAACCTACCAGTTCCGTCGTGCACAACCTCTGTTATTGCTGATAAAGTGCATCCCCTGCTGAAGAAGATCGTTCAAATGGCCAATGAAGGTCTATGACTAGGCTAGAAATATAAAACTGAAATTTAAGTCAAAGTAAATACTGTAGCATTTGTACACTGTCATACCTTCTGCATACCTTCTCCATTACATTTGATACAGAAAGCACCCTATTGTATGTTACATATGTGAACTGACCAGAATGTATGCATGAAAGAGGCTCAGATGTTGATGTTTTGTTTTGTGTGACCTTTTTTTGCGGTGGAGAAGAAACCCCTCACTTATACATTGAGTGTGCAGCACAGAACTGTACAATTTTGCAGAAACATATTTCACCAACGTTTGAGATACTGTTTTTTCTAGTGGAAATAGTATAATTGTAGTTGGATTACTCTCAGTACTCATATGTTGATTTTTAAAGTAACACTGTGCATGAAATCCCTTTGGTTTGTGTTTCTTGGGCTTCAATTTTTGTCGGTCACATGGTGTTTTGCATACTCAGATTGAAAACTATGTGGGATCTTCAAGCTCATGTATTAAGTCAACCTTGTACTTTCCTAACATTTGTAGCCCCCCACAACATGCTTTTTATAGGGGTGGTGCTTCCCAAATCATCACTATTTGAGATGGAGAGAAGAAAGGAGGGAGATGTGCCAGGAAGGTTTCAAGAAGACAACACCAACATGGCAGCACATACATAATTCATTTTGATAATCTTATTTCCCTGATTATGGAGAGCAAAAACCATAATTAAAATTTGATTTACCTGACTAAACCAACTAAGCTCCAAACAAAATGAGGTATCTCAGCTTTTAAGAGGGCAACAAAATGCAGAATATTTTTTATCAAACTCCTAGACTGACGTTACATCAGATCACTCTTTAGGGGTCAGATTTTTATACAAAACTTACTTTGAAGTAAGTTGCTGCAAACTCCGATAGGTTTCTCTTGAATTTGGATTTGTGAGATGAAAAAAGTTGTTCTCAATATTTTTTGCAGTCAGACTGCAGGAATCTGCATCATTTAGGGTGAAAATAACATGAACATTTCAAACTGAGACATAGAGAGTTTTTTTTGTCACTTCTGTGGATATATTTAGAGCTAGAAAACCTCCTTTAGGGCTTGAAAACCTAGGGCTAAAAAAATCCTGCTGTATTGACTTTATGCACAAAGCTAGTTTTCCCATTTAAATTGTTTACCAACACATGCATTATACAAGTGGTTGCTGACTCAAAAATTTTATAGTGGCCTCCGCACTCAATTAATTATCTTTTTTTTATCTTTTTCTCTCTTTTTTTGATCCCAGCTTAACACCACTGTTTTTGCATACCCTCAAACAAAACTTATGAGGAAAGAGAGGTTACCTACTGAGCTGCTGGAAAGGTGTAATTGTGAAACATCTGTGCAAGAAGTTAGCTAAACAGCAATCAAAACAAATTTATACAATAATTTATGAAGACAAAAACTGCCAAAGTCTGAGTACAGCATTTTATTTTCTTGACAGCCGAGAGTGGTGCAGTGGAAATGTAGATCAATACATGAGACAAAAGGAAGACACGAAGCATTGAGTGTGCATTAAGAGCAAATGAAATATGAGTGTATCTGAATGCAGAGAAACCTTTGACAACAAAAAAATCCAACACTTATAAAACAGGAAGAATTGAGATAAAGGCCTCTGCATACAGCCTGGTTCTCTCTGCAGCTAAGGTCAAGAGAGGAACACAACAAATCTTCTAAATGTGTTTTTATGTCTGCATTATGATTCTGATTAAACCTGCCCTTCTGCTTCACCTCTCTTCAGCCTCACATTATCTGCATTTAGTGTCACACATCACCTCACTAAGGGTGAATGCAGCCGCTTGCAGCCACTGTCTCCCTACAGAATTTTATCATGGTGGCTATCAAGCTTCATGCAATTACTGCATGATGTGGTGGCATGGCAACAACGGGCCAAGCAGAGAAAGGGAGGGGGATAGAAAGCTAGCTGAGAAGCAGATTAGAATGAGAGCACAGAGACAAGGAAAAAAATCATATAAAATCCTCCTGTATATATACTGCAGGTTAAACCTGCACTAAAGTGGCATAAAATTAGCACAGAAATTACAGGAACACCTCAAATGAATTTTTAAGACCTGGATTCAAGCCGGGCAGTTCTAGTGAGTGAAAACATGAATAAAAAAATGAATTCAATTAAATGTAAGTAAGACAGTAAACGAGGAAAACAACAGGAATAAAAACTATCAGCTAAGATGACATAACTTACGGCCCGATATGTTATATATTTCCTTGCAGAAATACTACATGTGTATGCCAATGACTTCTCGGTAAAGCAACCAGCTGCCTACTCTTGAAAATGTGCAAATTTTAAACCCAGACAGTTTACTTTGTATTTTTTTTTCGGAGACAGAGAGAGCTTGTTTCAATCCATGAGCTTTTGATGGTGACTATGATAGTGTGTGGAGTTCCCAGTCTTTCCTTTGCTGCCTTGGGACAGTCTTAAAGGTCACCAACACACACCAAACAGGATATAGCAGGTTTGATCAGTATACTGTTAAAAATTGTACAAGCACTCTTCATTTGGAGCAAACAAAACTAATGTGCAAATCTAAATTCCTTTTTCGGAGAAACTGCAAAAACTGATTGCAGTCGATGTACTATCTAACATCACACTAAATTCCACATCATCCAGGGTATAGGAGATGAATAATTCAAGTTTCAGCTCAAATTTGGACAACTTTTGGCTTTTGAAAGAGAGTTTTGTCATCCCACCACAATCCCAAAATATATACTGCTGACTACAATCCAAAACTTCAGGAGTATTGAATTGTGCCATTTCTTTCAAATTTATCAGTAGAGGTATTGCATATCTGTAAAAGCAGAACCAGATCTATTGAATCATCGACCACTCATGATATTTAAAACTCTGGAAAGGTAAGGCTGACGCACCAGTTGGGGAAGAGAAAAATGTGAATATAGTGCAAACTGTGTTTTTTTTCTTCTTTTCCCTTCGGCTTTTAGGTTGCCGCAACGAACCAACCTTCTCCATCTAACCCTATCCTCTGTATCCTCCTCTCTCACGCCAACTACCATCATATCCTCTCTCACTAAATCTCTCCTTAAATCTTCTCTTCGGTCTTCCTCTAGACCTCCTGCCAGGCATCTCCGATTCCAGCATCCGTAACCAATTTATTCTCCATCTCTCCTCTGTACATGACTGAACCATCTCAGTCTGGCTTCTCTGACCTTCTCTTCAAAACATCTAATATGTGTTGTCCCTCTGATGGACTCATTCCTGATCCTATCCATCCTGGTCACTCCCAAATAGAACCTCAGCATCTTCATCTCTGCTACCTCCAGCTCTCCCCCTGTCTTTTATTCAATGCCACTGTCTCCAAACCATACAGCATCACTGGTCTAATCACTGTCTTGTACACCTTTCCTTTCATTCTGACTGATATTCTTCCATCACATAATATCCCTAAAACGTTTCTCCACCCATTCCAACCTGCTTGAACCCTTTTCTTTACCTGTTTTCCCCACTCTCCATTGCTCTGGACTATATACCCAAAATAACTTGAAATCCTCTAACCTCTTGATCTCCACTCCATGTAGCCTCAACGTTTCACCCGGGTTCCTCTCATTCACACACGTATATTCTGTTTTGCTGCGACTAACCTTCATTCCTCTCCTTTCCAGAGCAAACCTCCACCCCTCAAGATTTTCCTCAACCAGTTCTGTGCTGCCACTACATATCATGATGTCATCTGCAAACATCATGGTCCATGGAGATTCCTGTCTAACCTCATCTGTCAGCCTGTCCATCACCACTGCAAATAAGAAGGGGCTCAGAGCTGATCCCTGATGAAGTCCCAGCTCCACCTTGAACTTCTCTGTCACACCTACAGCACACTTCACCACTGTCTCACAGCCAGCATACATGTCCTGCATTCGTCGAACATAATTCCCTGCGACTACAGACTTCCTCATACAATACCAGAGTTCTTCTCTCGGCACCCTGTCGTATGCTTTTTCCAGGTCTACAAAAGCAAAATGCAGCTCCCTCTGACCTTCTCTGTACTTCTCTATTTGCATTCTCAAAGCAAATACTGCATCTGTAGTACTCTTTCTTGGCATGAAGCTATACTGCTGCTCACAAATGCCCAAGTGCCCTCATTCTTAAAAATGGGCACCATGACACTTCTTCTCCGTTCCTCAGGCATCTTCTCACTTTCTAAGATCCTGTTGAATCATCTATTCAGGAACTCTGCCGCTGCTGCTCCAAGACACTTCCATACCTCCACAGGTATATCATCGGGACCAACTACCTTTCCATTCTTCATCCTCTTCAATGTCCTCCTCACTTCAGTTTTACTAATCTCTGCTACTTTGTGGTCTGCAATAGTCACCTCTTCTACCCTTCCTTCTCTTTCATTTTCCTCATTCATCAACTCTTCAAAGTACTCTTTCCATCTTCCCATCACTCTTCTAGCATCTGTCAATACATTTCCCTCTCTATCCTTAATCATCCGGACCCACTATACATCCTTTCCATCTCTATCTCTCTGTTTTGCCAACATGTATACATCATTGTCTCCCTCCTTACTGTCCAGCCGAGCAAACAAGTCATCAAATGCCCTTTGTTTTGCCTTTGCTACCTCTATCTTTACCTTACGCTGCATCTCCCTGTACTCCGGTCTGTTCTCTTCAGTCCCCTCAGGGTCCCACTTCTTCTTTGCTAACCACTTACTCTGTGTATTCTCCTGCACTTTCTCATTCCACCACCAGGTCTCCTTATCTACTTTCCTTCCAGACGACACATCAAATACCACCTACCTGTCTCCTTGATCACATTAGCTGTAGTTGTCCAATCATCTGGAAGCTCTCCCTGACCACCAAGAGCCTTTCTTATCTCCTCCCTGAAAACCATACAACACTCCTCCCCTTTCAGCTTCCACCACTTTGTCCTCTGCTCTGCCTTTGTCCTTGATCTTCCTTGTCAACAGATTCAACCTACAAACCACCATCCTATGCTGTCTGGCAACACTCTCACCTACCCCAACTTTGCAGTCACTGATCTCTTTCAGATAACCTCTTCTATACAAGATGTAGTCTACCTGCGTGCTCCTACCTCCGCTCTTATAAGTTACCCTATGTTCCTGTCTTTCCTGGAAAAAAGTATTCGCGACAGCCATTTCCATCCTTTTTGCAAAGTCTTCCACCATCTGTCCCTCTACGTTTCTATCCTGGATACCAAACCTACCCATCACTTCTTCATCACCTCTATTGCCTGCACCCGCATGTCAATTGAAGTCTGCCCCAATTACCACTTTCTCATTTCTGGGAAAATTCTGCATCACCTCATCTAATTCATTCCAGAACTTCTCCTACTAACTCGAATCCCACCTGTGGGCCATAGCCACTGACAACATTGAGCATTAAACCTTCAATTTCTAGTTTCAGGCTCATAAGTCTATCTGACATTCTTTCAACTTCCAGAAAATTCCTAACAAACTCCTCTTTCAAGGTAACTTCTACTCCATTTCTCTTCCTGTCAGTTCCATGATAGTACAACTTAAAACCTGCTCCCAGGCTTCTAGCCTTACTATCTTTCCACCTGGTCTCCTGGACACACAGTATATCCACCTACCTTCTCTGGATCATGTCAACCAACTCTCTACCTTTTCCTGTCATTGTTCCAATATTCACAGTCCCTACTCTCAGTCCCAGGTTCTTGCCTTTCCTCTTCTCTCTCTGCCTCCGAACACACCTTCTTCCTCTCCGTCTTCAACCCACAGTAGCCCAATTTTCACCGTAGGTTATCGGCACCAATGGCGGTCGTTGCTAACCCGGGCCTCGACCGATCCGGTATGAAGTTCTCAGGTTCGATTCGTATATTTTGGTTTTGGCAAAGTTTTATGCTGGGTGCCTTTCCTGACACCATTCTCTGCATTTATCCGGGCTTGGGACTGGCTCAGGGAGACACCGGCCCGTGCCCCCCCCAGTTTGGCTCCAGGAGACACTGGCCCGTGCCGCCCTGAGACTTTATTTGAATATAGTGCAAACTGTATAACTCATAACAGTTTATGATCAGGACACATGAAAGGATTGTACATTGTAAAAACACTTGCATAAAAGATGCAATATGATTTCTTCCCTTTACGATACTTTCAAAGATGATTAAACCTTTTTTTCCCTGGTAACTCGTGAAAAATCCAATCCATTGATTACTGATACATACATGAAGACTATTTATTCATCTTGTTTTCATCTTCAATTGTGTGACAGAAAGAGTGAAACCAGATATGGGTACTCAGGCTCTATGTCTCCATTTTTAGAGGTCCAGTATACATCTGTAATAGATTTTCTGGATATATCTGTGTGTAGATGCCTGTACAGACAGGTTACAACATGCCTGTGAATGCTTTTTCAGTCAGGGTGGCAGACATGGCAGCTCTTCATAGGAACAAATTACTTTGTGCTTCGGGCTCCTGGGGTAACAAGAAATGACCACAGCTTGTGCCAAAATATCTTGTAATTGTGACTTCTGGCTTCATGTGAAAGGAGGTATGAAAGGGCTTTAACTAATTTCTCAGTACAGTCAGTATCATCTTGACCACTCCGAAACTGTGGCAGTTCCATCAAACTGAGATGTCGCCCTTCACGGGAGGGTATGGGGTTTCATGTACAGGGCAACATCACCAAGTTTTCATGTTCAGTATTGTATTTATGTATTTTTGAAATTCTCATCAATGATTTTATATTATATCTGCAAATAGTAGCCAATGCAAACTAACCCTGATTAAATAATACACTGTTTCTACAGATCTATTCAAAATATGGTTTCAGAGGTGTGCAGCAATTTACCCTAAGAAGAAAAACAAGTTCTGCATTAAAATACATTTTTCTTAAGTTAAATAGGCAGAGAGTGAGCGGTAATCGTATTATAAAAAAAAACACACCGAGTATTTTTCCTTTATATACAGTTGACAGTCACTTAGTGATGTTTCACTTTCATCAAAGGTCATTCTCCTATCAAGACACATCTCAAAAACGCAGTCATCCACTCCTACTGCTGATGTGAGAGGTATATTAAATAGACCCAGAGGACAGAAAGACCTTGCTCTATGATCAACTCAATGAAAAAAAAAACAGAATATTCCAAAGCTTTGGTGGTAAATGAATAAACATTCAAATAAAAAGCAAATGTATATGAACATGTGCTGACCCAAAGGTCAGAGAACATATTAAACTACTGGTAGCATTACTCTCATCACATTCTAATGCAATATGCAGCAATTCTACTTTAAAGGCTTGTGATGATGGATACCATTTCAGCTGTCTGCAGGAAGCATTTAAATGAACCTGCGATCAACAGGTTCCATCTTTAATGCACTGGGTATTAACAGAGTATAGGGTGTGGTGCAGCGGGAAGCCAGTAATAATCAATTTCCTGCTGCTGTAATCGTAGTTCTCTCTTAGTTAATTAGCATGTGTTGAGTGTTACAGGGAGAGGCCTCTGCTGAGAGGCAGTTGTGGTTAAAAGCAGTGTGGAAAGAGTGACAACTGTCGCACTGTGTCTTGTGTCATGGCTATTAGATTAAGGCCCCTGCAAGTCACTGAATGGTGATGGTAATGATACATTTGTTTTCACAATATTGCAAAATTCAACCAACAGTGTAACCGGCAACACCTTTATCATTTCATCCCTTCTATTACTCTTCTCTGCAATATAATAACCTTGAGAAGGCATGCAGACACGAGGTCTAATTACAAAGAGGATGCAAGCTTTTTCACAAGTTTTATAAGTGGTCTTTATATAGTGTGACTCCTTAAGACAGTGGAGGATGGTTAAGTTTAACAAGTTACACAATGAGGACAATGAAAAAGGCACAAAGTAATTTGCTGATGTCACACTGGCTGATGCAGACAGCCCATCACATAGTCCACCAGTCTAGGAGGCATCAAAAAGGGAGAACACAAAGTGATTATCGATCGTCTGGTTAACAACCACAATACAGCGGTAGTCCCTTGAATGAACAAATTGGCTGTATCTAGTTTAAGCTCAGTTCCCATTCTTTATTTTGCTTTTTCTTCCCTTCCCATTTTTCACAGTGTTGGCAGCAGGCCAGGTCAAGGTCATTGAATGTGGACGTCATTAACTGAACATCAAGACTGCTAGATACTCATTTATTCAGAGAAGCTAGGGGATGGACGGCTGTCCAGGAAATGCCCAGGATTGGAGGGCAAGACAAGGGCTGTAAAAGAGGGTTTGCCAAATTAGGTACATTTCAAAACAGGTGGCTGTGAAGCCAGTGGAGCAGTATACCAAGGGCAAATTAAATGTGAAGTTGCCTGTTTAGTGTTACCTTCAATATCATTTCTTGCCATTGTTTGTTGGATCAAAAGTGTGCTTATCATCACTGTCACAATGGCATGGGTATCCTTAATATCATGATAGCTTTTTTTAAAAATCCCAATTTGTCCTAAACACAGAAATCATAAACTGAAAAAATAAAAGACAAAAAGAATGTGAGACATATCTTTCACTGTGATATTTAAAAATGATAAGATCAAATTATATAGCTATTATGTTGCTGAGATGTGCCACCACAGGGGCCTTAATGGTCAACACCTCTCCTACCTAAAATCATGACTCTGCATGAGTAGTTGGACATTTAATTTTCATAGTTTCAATAGGATGACCTTAACAGGTTGTGGTGTAGATTTATTCCATAACCCAAGCTAATGATTACCTTTGTAAATGCCTGTGTGACTAAGTAGGTTGTGATTAATTTGTAAGCGAATCATTTTGCAGTTACATTACCAGCAATTTACATGGCTCCCTTGACTTACTAAGACTTCTCCGATGTGCTGTTTAACTGAATTGAAAGAATACCCTTGAGGTTTTTTATTGCAGCATAGTAACTTGTGAGAAAAATTATATCACTTTGTTATTCTTTAGAATAAACAACCATTTGCAGCCTTAACAGCTGCAAAAACACAAACCATGATCTAAAGTATCTTTGTTTCTATATAAGAAAGAGCAGCAACTTCAGATTTTTGCCTAATAGTCCCTCATCATGATTAGGGTTTGAGACCTGATGCCTCTCATACTCAAAGAGCAGCAAGCCTCGCTGTGTCAAAAAGGCACAAAAAAATAGTCTGCCAGTAAGCACATAGAGGGTTACCAACAAAGGACCAAATTTAGACCTAATATTGAAATCAAATTAGAAATATGATGCAGTGGGTAAATTAAAGTTTTTTCGTTTCCACGCATTGACATTTTAATAGGCTCTCATTGCTCTAAACTAAATTGTATATATGTCTTTCAAGGCAGAGCATGCTGTCAGCATGGCGTGCCATCAAATCTTTTTCTCCTGGAATTGCAGCAGGGTAGGGCCAGCACGGCTTTTCTAGACATCTATTCATTGTACTCTAATCTCGAGGTATATTGTGTCATCCTGTAAAAGCTGTCGCCCATGAAAGCAAAATTCTGATCTGCAAATTTTCTAATTTACAAATGTATATCAGGGTTGGGCTCATGACAGGGGTGCACTTGATTGCCATGCGTTGAGAGCGCATGGCTGGCCCGAGTACCTGGCAATCAGTGAGGGCTTAAAAGCCAGAGCTTTGGTCTCAATTGTTGCCTGGTCCTTCACTCCTTTTCCTCTTTCTGCCTCCAACATCACCCCTCACAATTTGCTCCTTTTCCTTCCTCTTGTTGGTGTATGTCAGCGCCCTTTGCCTGGCTGCCTGGGACCCGACCGGGCCTCTCTCATTGTTGTATGCCAGCCCCTCTTGTCTGGCTGCCTGCCCCGACCGGGCTTCCCTCGTCGGTGACTGCCCGCGCCTTCCCCCTGACTGCCCATTCCTGACCGGGCCTTTCTCATGATGAGTTTGGATGCCGGAGATTTACCGACGTCGACGCCACAACCCAGCCGTTCACCTACCGCCAAAGTTCTCCCGAACCCCCAACCCGCTAAGTAACTGTATGATGCAACTGGACTCTGTAAACTTGTCTGTCCAAAGACAAGTTGTTTTGGTGGAGTCTTGTATCTGTGTGTGGGTCAATCAACCTTCGTCCACCTAACAATAGCTACATTTTTTTTTTGTTGGTTTGTTATAAAAACAGGCCACTTAGTCTCTTTATTTGACTTCAGATACTACAAACAAAGTCTTTAGCGTTTGCTATCCAAGGGAAATTTGCCCAACTTGGACCAGAAAGGTCAAAGTACTTACCATCCACACAGGCTGGCCTTGCCCTGGTGGTGCCAGCGATCTGGCCTCTCCGGCAGGCACAGCGGGCTGTCTGCCTGGCAATGGTCCGCCTGGGAATGCTGCTGTCTCTGTTGAGCATCACTATCTCACAGGTTCCCACTGCCAATTGTCCTGCCAGATACAGCAACGAGGAACAAAGTACACTATATTAGGATGGTGACACGGTAATGAACAATCGGACAACTGGCATGCCAGACACAAACAACAGCACAGTTAAATGGTCTGACTTAAATCTCCAAACAGAAAACTGAGTGTTGTCACATGGTGGGGGGAATCCAACCCCCGTTGGTTCTAAAAATTGTTATACTGAATGTACATTACTACTTCCAGATGCAAAACATGGTCAAGATTTTTTTTTTTTTTGACAATGATTTTCCTTATTTCAGATTTTATCGTTTTCCTCAGAAAAGTCTTTGGAATGTTTTCAAACTAATTTTAAAATGCATAAATTACATTGGAAATTGGTAACTTGCATCACCAAGATCACAAAAGAATTACCTAACATCGGCAGAGATAAAAAACTTTGGCAAAAAATTGAAAGTCAACAAGAAATTATTTGAAATTAGGATGACGGAGAGGCAATTTAAAGAAAATCAATGTGAAAAAACAGTAATGCTCAGTAATGCTGTGTCATTTTTTGTTATTTTAAATATTGACAAAAGTGAACTTAACATCTGCTTTTCCGTGAAGAAGTCCTTTTTTTCTCCATTTTATTTTTTCTAACTTCAGAGATATATGATAGTATCGAAAACCAGTCACAAAAACATTGTGCTAGTAATTTTTATTGCTGCCCTTGTGCAAAGTTTTGACCTGAATGAAATAACATTGTATTTGAGAGCTACAGGTATAAAATATTGTATTTTTTTGGTTAATGTTGGTCAGTGTGTTGAGTGAATTTCATAGCAGTTCAAATTACTCAACTGGGACTGTTTGCACCAGAAGAACAAGTGTGTCATTTATTCAGGATGAAGAGGTGAGCAACATGACTGGGTACTCTGCTGTGGCTCACACGTTGCTCCAAAGATCATTTTCCTTGGTACAATGAGTCCGCTTGAAATTTTTCCAATAGCCAGAGGCAAATTCAAGAAGAGCAGTAACAGGTCTAGTGTTTTGATTTATTAAATGTGGGTTCTCTGTGGCAGAAAGTGTCGCTGCACGTTAAATGTTGAGGGAGGCAGCCGTTTTGAGAAATTTGGGATCCTGAGGGGACCTGTTTAATTGTTCTTTGTGCAAGCTTTTCAAGTCTGTTAAAGGGAATTCTTGCATGTTAATATTCTTGTTTTTTTTTTTTTTTTTACATAATTTCAAGTCTGGATGAACAAATATTTAAAAGTGCAAGGCCATTTTGCTACAGCCACAACTGAAGGACCACATTAACCTGTCACAGCTGAGTAGTAGAATAAAGGGTGAACCCAGAGGCAGAAGAGATCCAGGGGTTCCAACAGAGGAGGGGGGGGGGGGCGTAGGATCCGGGGTCCCAGGGGTTTAAAAGGGGGGTCCCAAG
>CAAKHD010002963.1:10680-24477 GCA_901007705.1 Fistularia tabacaria | reverse complement strand
AGGAACAAATTAACCTTTCAAAGGTAGGTAGTAGAAAAAAGGGTGAACCGAGGGGGGGGAGGGTTCCGGGGGTTCCAAAAGGGGGGGGGGGGGGGGGGCGATAGTGATCCAGGTGATTCAAAGGGAGGTTCCAATGACAGCGAGAAACTTTCCAAGGAGCGGGATTTTGGACAACACACATAGAATCCAGGAGCATGAAAACACTTAAACAGGCAGACAATCTGGCAAAGACTGACGCTCCTGCAGGTCTTTTAGGAGTTGGAGTGATTTGAGTAGATAGGTTACAGGTGTGAAGTGGAAGCACTCCAGTCTCCACCCAGAGCTTCCTGGAAGCCTGCTCCGCCCCACCTAAAACCTCAGCACTATAGCCAGCAATCATGACATATCCCCATTAACAGCCTGCTGACTTAAAGGTGAATTTTTTACACGTCCATGTTTCAGACACACATTTGACTTGAACTCAGCATGTTAAAAAAAAAAGAAGAGAAAAAAATGCACCTGTATCTTTCTACTCTCAGGGAACAAACTCAGAAAATGCGATAACTTTGGCCTCTGTTGTATCAAGAAGGAAAACTGACAGTCACTTTCGTCTTCACTTTATTGACTGGAAAGCTGCCAGTGAACGCCGTCCACACTGAAACCAAACTAAAATATGTACAAGGGGAACAGATGGAAAGACTGTGCTGATGTTTATGTGAGGTCGAGCCCTCATCCAACATCCCTTCTTTTATGCTGCTTCGTCCTGTTTCATATCCGTCACTCTGAGTGGTTTCTTTGAGTGAACCACTAACTAATCTATAGCATGAAAAGGATGACAATGTTATTGCTCAGCACAAGAGGTTCATAAAGTCAACCCCATAGAAGGTTCTTGAATATTCAAAATATTGAATGATTATGCAAACTGACTTCGCCTAGAAAGGACAGGTAGAAGCTCCTCAAGATGTTTCATTTCAATAACTATCAACAGTGCAGTAAGATAATATTCACAAAATATTAGAAAAAAAATGCTCACTTTTTTTCGGCAATTCTAGTGGCTTGCATCAGAAGATATCTAATGAGATCAGTGGGTAGTCTTTTTTTTGTTTTTTTTTATTTTAATATCAGATGTTCAGATGTAATTCATTCTCCTGGCAACCAGACAAATCTTTAGAGCGCCACTTTCATTTCAATCTACACGTCTATCCACCAGTGTTGTCAATAATCAAGAAAAATAAAAATAAAACCAGTTATGTCAGATGTGGTAGCTTTGATTCAAGGACTGGCAACAGGGATTGAGGAACAGGAATTGCCTCCACCACTGTGGCATTTTTATAATAGAATCTGGCTCTGTGACATGAACACAAACCAAATCAAGCCTTGAGGATAAAGAACTACTGGAACCTCTGGAGATCCAAGTTAAAATAAAAAAAAAAAAAACACAGGACAAATGAACATTGGGGGGTTGTTCACAACTACACTGCTTGGATTTCAGTTAAATTAATTGTTATTAATCTTCATGCGAGGTCCTAGCTAACATAAGCTGAATTTTCCACAAAGCAGGGTCTTTAAACTGTTGCATTAAGCCATTGTGGTCTTTTTATAAAACATTTTCTATTCACTTTACACAGAAAATCACAGAAGAGTTGTCTAGTCATTGTGATTTTTGTCACTGTCGTTTTGTTTAAAATGGTGGTTTTATGAATATATGCGTTAAAGGGTAATAATGTTGCTTGAATGCATTTAGACTCATATTCATTGATATTGTTATTGTTGCGCTGCTACGACAAAGGAATTTCCCCAATGGGGGTCAATAAAGTCTTGTCTTATCTTATCTTATCTTATCTTATCTTATCTTATCTTATCTTATCTTATCTTATCTTATTTGAATTTCTGTTTTTCTGACAGCCTTTTGTAGTCCTTGTGAACATTTAGGAAATTCCTGAAACTCTACAGCTTAAATATCAAATATGTATGTTGCACAATCTCTTCCTGGATTATGCGATTACACATTTTAGTTTGGGAGTGACCAGAGAAGAGTCAGCTCCTCCAGAAGATGAAAACTTTACTTTTTTGGTGTTTCCTGCAGCTCCAGCAGCTTCTATTCATAACTAATGCTAATCAGACTCTAGGTAACCACCATTTGACATCACGTTGTTCCACGGGCAAATAGGGTAAATCTCAGTTAATCATGCATCAGAATTGTTGGATTACTGGACAACTTCTCAGCTGAAGCTCTGTGATTTAAGCTGATAAAACTGTTGTATTTCCGAATTACAGTTATTACCTGGATCAGATTGGAAGTCATAAAAAAACATCACCTCAGTTAAGAACGACAGTGCACATTTAATTTCACAGCATTAGTAATGCTACCCAACCAGCCCCACCTTCACTCAGCATCCTCGGCTCCCTTTTCCGCTGAGACGAGTCTGTTTGATACACCGTGGGCGCTCAGAGGATAGGGGTACCATCAGATATCAGTGGTCTCTGCCATGTTTCACAATTGAACAGATGAATAAGCTTCATGCAATAAGCCTGAAGGCGGAGAACAGTCAAGCAAGGCGAGGGTCTTTGTCAAGTGCCCTTCTCCACTTCTCGCACTCAATCATTTACACAGTACTTGATTCATGTGACAGGGTTTCTCTCATTCAGTAGCGAGGAGACACCTGGCCTTGTGTCTGTTTCACATGATGAAATGTACATTTGTCTCCAACGGCAAGGAGCAAGAAATCCCACTTTTGGGTCGGGATCAAATGAGAAACAGCATCAAGGGCACCCGTGAAGAGATGGACTCTCCAAACCAACTGGCAGGCTGATGACCTTATCAGTGATTCTGAAGACTAAATAAGGGGAAAGCGGCTGTACAGGCGCACAGTGGTTCAAAGACACTGCTTCCAGCAAAGATATGTCTCAGCTGCACATATCAGGACTTTGATCAGACACTCTGCAGATCACCGAAGTGCATGAGCACAAATATCTAAATATCTTCATCTGCATTATGATTTCATAAGGAATCCATGCTCAACCTCACAACGTGCTGTTAACTGCTGTGCATAATAAGTTTATACAACTCTAGATTTATTATCATCTGACCATGGCAACCTTGCAGATTGAATATATATCGACAGTTATCATGTGCATCTTCCATTACAAACGTTGTACCTTGCCTTACTCTGGGCTTGGCTATACTAAATGAATCAAATTAATAAGACTACATTATTGCACTGCTGATATGTGTGACACATTAGCATGAAAATGAAGCAAATAACTTAAGTAAGAAAAAAAGTTAGGAAACTGGGAAAGAATGAGCAAGTGAGGACCTAATAAAAAAAGTCACCAAGTATTGACTCACAGATTAGTAAAATAATAAAAACAGTAGTAAATTTGCGAACATTGAGAAAAAAATAGCTGAAAAACGTGCGCAACGCGATCAATTAAGAAAAGAAGAAAAAAAATCCTCAACATATATTGCTTCTTTCAGAATTGGGAAGATCTAGATCTAAAGGCAATGACCTTTTAACGAACACGTTAGATACACACACACACACACACACACATATATATTTATTTATTTATTTATTTATTTATTTACACACCATACATACGCACACAGAGCAAGAGCGCAATCTTTTTGACATAGAAAGACACTAGACAGACAGATAGATAGATAGATAGATAGATAGATAGATAGATAGATAGATAGATAGATAGATAGATAGATAGATAGATAGATAGATAGATAGATAGATAGATAGAGTCTTCTAATACAGGAACACATTTTACAATTATTGGGAAGCACTTTTAAGAAAGAAAGAAAATAAAACAACGTCACAGATGCCTTGTATAATTCATAAAAGCATGAATTGTAGTTATTATTATTCCCCATATAGGTCTAACTACAGTATAAAGCCCTTCTGTTCCATCTTTGCCTAAATATCCTGGCACTGAATCTAACCAGTTTTCCCAGGGAGACGCAATCAGACACTAATCACTACACTGGCATACAATAATAAATCTGAGTGATTATCTCCATTCCTTTGTATATTCCTCCCTTCATAGAAGTGGTGCGGATAAATAAACTGGCTACAAACAAAGATTCACTTCAGAGAGCATGAAAATCATATTTTACAAGTATAAAATCATTTACTACGTTGTGTGAAATCCACCGATGTTTAACAGAGCCGGTTAAAAGTGAATACTGATTGAAAGTGGCTGAAGAAATCCCATTTTAAATGCAGACCACCCCCCCCACACACACACACACAGACACACACACCTCCCCACCCCCGACCAAATCCCAAAACATGATATTGATTAAATGTATCCTTTTATACTCAAGGCTAATGTTCGGTGTCACAACAGCCTGTGTATTTGATCAAATGAATTGATTGTGCTTTTCATTTAGCAAGGGAAGTGAGGCTCTGCAAAGCTTCTCGTTCTCCTGGCGTTCTGACTACGACATTTGCAGTTTCAGGGTCTGCTTCTTGGTCAAGTACACTGTAATGTTTGGACAGAACCTTAAGTATAATAACAATAGACAGAGAAATTCATACTACACCCCTACTTTACCTGAATCATATATTGTCATATGAATATGAACATTGATGAAGAAGTGACTTATGATAACTTTATATATTTTAAAATTCAGTCATTGCTTGACAACTTTGGGTTCTTGAAAGTTCCAGCTTTATATCATCTGTCAGTGCAACATCAAGACTTATGTAATTTTCTGCTGTCTGTTTTTTGTTATCTCTTGTCGCCTGTGGATGAATTTTGTCCTACACTGACACTAAAGTTGTACTGTCACTGTAAAAATAATTGATAACATAGTCTCATGCTTATCATTTTGAAATTTGGTTTAGCTTCTGGAAATCATCAGAGCACCCCTTATCTGTTCTTGTGACAGTCTGAGAATCCCTGCAACAGACAGGGAAATTATTGACTGATGACAGGACTTGATTCTTTCTGAAGTTATTCTTTCTACTCTTAATTTATTTTTAGGAATAAAATTGCCAGGAGGCTTGTATATACACAAAAATGAAATGATGATTAAAATGTGAATTCAATATTCTAATAGTTAAAATGGTAATGTTTTCTCAGGTTTTTTTCTGAAAGGGGGGGGGGGGTTTACAGGTCATCAGGTTGCAGGCAAATTTAAGAAGGAATGAATTATCTCAGTTGTTTTACTCGTACTGAATGCTTTCTTCCTTTTGATTTCTTCCATGAATTTGTTCAATTGGAAAATAATTTGGCTTTGTCCAAAGCTCTGGCTGGGAAAACTGTTTAATAAGGTTATGGTAAGCATTTCTTAGTTTAATTTGGTCCTTGAAATCATTTGCCATTAATTTTCACTGGTCAAAGGACAAACATGAATTAAATTTTTCTGGCCTAAAATCTTGACGTTACAGAACTGTTACTTTAATTTATTTGGTTGGGACAGTGCGTGTTAATGAATACACATGAAACCATGCATGTAGACACACCACTCCGGAATGTAGCCTTGGGCTAATTTGCATCCATTGTCCCACACTCGGACACACAAACAGACTCTCATTCATCCAAATCTATTGTACATGTTTTTTGTGGTACCCGGAAGGAAACCTCCGCAGACATGGGGAGAGAATATCCAAACTCCGCACAAAAAGGCCCCGTCCTGGCCCGGGATCGAACCTGGGACCTTCTCGCTGTGACCACTGTGCGACTGTGCCGCCCAGTTACTCGCACAAAACCCAATTATACTAAAATCAAGGCTCCATGAGCTTAAACCCATATATAAATTCAACTGCAGATCTCCCTCTAACGCCCATTCTCACCTCAAGGCTCTGTTCGCTATTAACAACTCAGGATGACATCAAACAGCAGTCTGAGCAGAACGGAGCATATGCTTCTCAAGGCTGCCACAGCCAAGCACATCTCATTAACTTAACATCATTTGACGTGTGCGGTACAGTAGGTAGCGTGTAATAGGACACCAGGTGAGAGAGGCAGATGTTTGACTGACCTCATGCTGTACTCTTCCTGACACTGCCGTGATACTCTGCTGCTAAACAAGTAAGGCTGTGCAGCACTGGAGCAAAAGCATGCACTTTTTTTAATGTGCCTGTTTAAGGGGAATACCGCTGCTTGATTTCACATGCTTTTGAATACTTTAAAGTATCGTGATCAATATTTAAGCAAGTGAACAACTCTGCTGAAGACAGGGGCGTGTTATGTAACCTAAGTATGCAGTTGAACATGTTGGCGACAGGAATGAATCTGGAACAACAGTAAAGAGAGGGAGCAGCGAGAGTGACTATTGGACTATGTTACACTATTACACGATCATTCATCTATGAGCAGGAACAAAATTGTTTGTATTTACGTTTCACAGGAGCGCCTCTGTCTGGTATCTAAGCAAGTTTGAGCTCAACAGCAACATTTTTTTGGAATAAGAAACAGGTTGAACTGCTACAAACTGGGTTTTTATGCTTCATAAAGACCCAGTGGAGCTGCAGAGAAAGACAGAAAAGGACTCCAACCCATGTACAAGTCTACCAGAGATGTGCTCTATTTTCCTGAATTTAATTCTTTTGTCAGGTTTATCACACTTGTCAGCAGGGACCTTAAAAGTTAAGCAGCAGGATGGCTGTCCCTCAGGAGAAATTGAGTCTTAGCAATTCTAGCTATTTTTGTGATTCAGAGGAGAGCAGACGCATTGCGTAGTAGTTACTTACAATTTAAACACTGATGTTTCAGATATTCACTACCCTCTAACAGTCAGAGCTGCCGTTGTGTGACATTGCCAGAGGCTGATTTAAAATAGAAAATAGTCTTCAAGCGTATGTCTTGCTCAAGCACAGAAAGATAGGCCTGCTCCTAGACACATCTTGTCCAGTTGTCCAGTCCTGATATTGCAGTGTTTTGCACAATCAAAGTCGAGGCAGCATTACAATGAAAAGTACACAGTGAAAATTGGTTGTGGGGAAAGTGGGCTTGAGCCATAAATGGTGAAAGGGCAATATGCCATGCAAAAGCAAACAGTTGCTCTGCTGAACGCAATACGGAAAGGACACGTAAAGCCACGGTGACTCATTTCAAATTTCACTCAGACAGCCCTCTAGGATTCCCTTCTTTAACGCATACAGAGAAAATGGTGAGCAACAGAAGCCCATTTTGTCCCCATCAGCATTGTACTGAAAAGCATTATTGTGTGATGTGCGGCCTTAATATTCAAGTACAACCCGCTCAGAAAATATAATCATAGGATCAGGCAGAAAATAGAATAGGACACAAGACAGAAGACACACAAGTCACATAATTTACACCACTCTGCCAGTGATAGAGCCAGTTCAACGCCAGAGCCTTCGACAGAGAATACAACAATGCAGAAATACACTGAGCGGAGCTCTACTTTCAACCATAGTTGAGGTCAAAGCTGATGGCTTGAATTCATATACAATTTATGAAATTTGAGCTCTCTGTGCTTCCAAATTGATTAAGCTGTAAAATATCTTTTCATTTTGTTCCATAAACATGCTCATAGTTTTACTGCTTCTTCGCTTTTAGAAGGAGGCTTCGATGATTTTTTTGCTTACAATTTAAAGACAAGGTCATAATCAAAGAAGACTCCCTTTGCATACCTAATACCTTGAAGAAGACTACATTAGAAATCATCCTTTTCGTGCGAAAGTGTCCGTAGTTGTCTGCTACAGATTATATCGATGCGTCAATGGAGGGGCCTGATTTAAAAGAGAACATCTGTCAAAGAAATACAAGTCTGTATACTGGTGTCCCATGATGACTACATCTAAAACACATTAGCGTATTTGTTGAAAATGTAAAAAAAATGTGAGGTGATTCACAATCATTTGTCTGGAGAAAATTGAGGTCTTCTGTAAAATGTGTTTGTTAACGTCATTTGGGCAGGAGGAGACACATCGCTGTCGACGCAGAGATCGCAATGACTGTGTGAACCATTCATCAAAGGAACAGCTGTGCTGATTGTTGAGCCCCATTGAGTTCAAAATTTAGTGACATGGCCCGTAGTCGTATCTCACACAATGTGTCCTGTCAGTCCCATCGTCAGCTTACTCTGCAGTGCGGGATAATATCGGATGGATTGCTGTGTCTCCTTCTCAGCTACAGAAAGACCAATTTATTTCGAAAAACCTGATTGGATTATTCAGATAAATCAATGTGGCATTTTTGCCATGACGAGCGATGTTCTGTAGAAGCAGCACTGGTTTGGCAGAGTTGAGGAGGTTGGTCAATGGATTAATCGAGGGCATTAATTTCAACACAGCATATTAGTCATGTGTATCATATGCAACCATGGAAACAAAAGACCTGTTTGCTGCATTCTTTAAATTAATAAAAATGTATACTTTATTTTTCCCTCTTGGGGAACTTTATTCTCTGCATTTAACCCATCATGTATAAACCAGCTGCCGTCTGCCAGCAACAGGGGAGCAGTTAGGGGTTCAGCGTTTTGCTCAACAACACTTCGACACACTTGGAGGAGAGGACAATCGAAACAGGAAGGTTCAGTTCCAAGGACAATCGCTCTACCTCCTGCGCTACGCCGCCCCTCCAAGAGGGACTTACCTCAAGAATGCTGAAGGGAAAAAAAGTGTCAACTGTCTGTAATTTAAAAGTGCAATAATTGAGAATTTTATGGCCACCTGGGGCAGCAGAATCACAAAGCGCATAGCATGTAATGCATTATTGACACAAAGTTGTAATGGCTAATGCTTAACATATAATCGCCTATTTACACACTTGCAGAGCAACATTAATTTGACTTTGTGTTTCAAGCTGCCTGCTGAAGGTAGGCCAACATTCATTCTAATTTAAAACAGCTATTAAGGATGCTCATTATGAGCACTTTAACATTTAAGCAACGATAACAACTTCGAGTAGTTAGTGCTATCTGTGAAACGGTTAATAAAATATCACTGCTTACTGACGTTGGCCACTTAACTGAGCCACTATGTCTGCAATCTCGAGTTGTCAGGGAACATCTGGCCATGTTCTCTGCCACGGGTCTCACAGTCGACAGAACATAACCCTATAATTTGTTGCTTTGCTGCTACTTCTGAATGGCTGGAGAATCCAAAGCCCCAAAAGGTTGGATTCAGGTTGGGTGAAGCTCTAGCTAAGCTTTTTTTCTCTTCGGTTTTGTTTGTCTTTGATTAAATTGTTAAAAATGGACCTCAAATTCAGGTTGATCCAGTACTCTGCAGAAATTACACAGGGGGAGGGGGTTTCATGCAAACTGAGCAGTGCAACTGCCATAGCTGATTTCATGCTTTGTAATTTACTGAAGCTGAATAAAAGCAAAACAGTGTAAAAGCGGCAGGGTCTCTGAATATGACTACTTCATTATGTTATGTGTCCTGTGAGGAAGTAATAGAACACAATTGTATACTTACTTAAGGATTATATGAACTTGAATTTTGATGTGAAAAATAATTAAAATACATGCAGATTCTGACTGTGGATGGAACGTCTCGTTTCAAAAACACTCTTGAGCTGCCTTACAGATGATTGCCTCAGACACACATAACAGGTGGAAAGATAACGTATGAGATGCCCAATTTGCACAAGTAAAAATAAAAATTTCAGCCTTCGGTCAGGATTGGCCAGAGAATGCCTGTGATTTTCCAAGCTGTATAAAAAGTCCAATAAGAACCAGCAGACAAAGCAGGACAGAGGTCCACTGGAATATTTTGTTATTTTGGTGATTTTCCTTTTGTTTGCTTGTTTGTTTTTGATTGTAAGGTTGTCAAAGACTTGTAGTAGAGGAGGTGGAGGAGGGTAAAGAGTTTATTTGTGCAGTATATGAGTAGTTTCCTAGTGTTTTCCGTTTAAGGTTTAAAACACGTTGGCCCAGAGGTCTATGTCATTGTCTTCATAATGTAATATCATATTCTTCATCGTAAGGGGTGTTGAGCCAGGAATTAGGAGTTCAGAAAAGGAACACAAAACATCTGTAGAAGTCAATTAGGACTATTATTGAGTTAGAAACATGTTTTTTCCTAAAATCTCCGATTAAGCATGATTCATGCATTTGTTAGTCAATGACAACAGAATCTTGTAATGTAATGAGTAAGTGTTATATTATTTTAGAAGAAGGTTTCTTCAGTGCAACTTTAGTTCTGATATGCTCATGCACAAAAAACCTTTGTTGTGAATCCTGTAACATGGCTATAACTTGAACGTGGTCTCACAGAGACAATAGACCATTGGTTGTGTGAAACACAGAATTCATTTTAGAAATGCATGTAAACTTCTTAAGGTAACAGTAAATGTTTGGCCGGTGTCAGGTATCTGTCGGCCGAAAAATACAAAGTGAGCACTGCCGGCAACTGTAATCGATAGTTTTAATGATATAAATGTATCAAAAGAGAAACTATAATGTCAGAAACACTGTAATGGACCTGACGACTTCTCCCATCAGCTCGCCCACGACTTGACTGTTCTTCACTGTCATGGTTTACTGTGTTGTTTTCTCTCACAACACCCACCTGTTTTCTGAGGGAGAAGCTCGGAAAAAAAATTTTTTTCTCCCTGCTCAGAACCAAATGGTAAATATTTCCCACAGGAGCCAAGAGAGGCCAAGCTCTGAACTAAATCAAACAGAATGTACATTCATTACATGGATAAGTATAGCTATGGAGTACAGCATAATATTAGACAGAGATTTGCAGGCTGGGAAGCCACGAGTCTGAAAAGCCAAACTGAGCTGTAGCTGTACAATGAGGGGAGGGAGTTTGAGTGCAAACATTTGAGCTACTGATAAAACCCAATCAAAATCAAAACATTTATTTATGCAGGACATGTCAAACAATCTGAGGTTACCTAAAGTAAACTGCAATTCGGAGAGTTTTGTATAAATGCACGTTTAAAACAAACAAACAAAAATCATAAAAATTAAAAATTAAAAAAGAAGTAATAACTGAATCAACATGTTTGATACAATTTAATTTAGCTTTCAGTTGTTTTCAAAGATTGTTCTTGATTCATTGTTTAACCCATTTGAACATGGCTTATTCAATTTTTCAAAATTAACCCTTCAGTGCTCAGTGGGTGTGCCATTGCAAACTGGTTATGTAAAAATGATTCACAATATTCTACAGAAATTGTGACAAACATTAGGAAAGTGTCTCAAAAGCAAAACAGTGTTGAATGTCTTGGTTAGAATTAGCCTTAGAAATGCACAGTGGAATGGTTTAATCACATTTTTCTTCAAAGAGGGAATGATCTTCCTGCGTCAATCCAATTCCAGATTACATATAAAACGAGCCCAAACAATGTCCCCTCTGAACACATGCTCCTGACAACATGTGGCCAAGAAAGCAGACGTTTGACCATATTCTTTAACCTGCACTGCCGATCTGAAGTGCGGTCCCGTGAGGAAATCCAGACATTTTTCAATTTATCGTTGAATAAACTGGAAATGTCGAGAGCTCCTGACAGGCCATTCATTGAGGCAGGCGCTACCCCAATGGCATGCATGGATAGGGCGACTGTGCTTTGATTTCCTGTCCTGGCTGCCATGACAAATGAACTACAAGGAGGGCGGAGGCAGAGCAGCCGCTCACACCACAACTTGGCTTCACCTCTGCCCAGCAGTTCATACACACACCAGTTTAAAAAAAAAAACACCAGGAGACTTAGAGGGCCAGCATCCAGTTATGAATATGAAGTGAAGAAATTTCAGGGTGGCAGTGAGTAAAAACAAGCATGAAATTGGTGAGGTGACACGAGCAGCAACCATGAGAAAGAAGCTGGCTTGCATGAGAAATTAAGTTTGCAGCGGGGCTTTGGGAAAAAAAAAGAAAAAATCTGGTCATTACAGACATTGATTAAAAAGCATGTTACACAACAATCTTAAACCTCGGCTCATTTCTGGCACCAGAGGTACACAAGTCATTTAAAAGCTGAACTGCTATCACCCGGGAGATTTTATTTACTTTGGGAGTATCGGGGGTAGTAAGGTTCGCGAGAGATTGATTAAACAATTTTCTACAATAACCTGCTAATGAGATCATTTGTAGATGAAAATGAGTCAATAATGGATGGCTGAGGGGAAGGGGAGGGCCCAATGTGGCTCCTAAGATAATGTGCAGAAGCTTGGTAGATGGTGGAGGGGCAGAAGTGAGAGGCTGACGACAGCTGCATTTTCAGAGAAAACTGCAAATTAGAGGCAAAGGGAGCACATTTCAGCACTAAGGCAGTTCATTTTTCACATCAGTGTCTACTTTTGTTCGTGGCAAGCTGCCAGAGACATTGATGTAGGCCCTGTCCCTCCTCCAGAGTGGTAGTTATGCTGCTGGCCAATGCTTGATTAAAAGATCTTATCTGCAAACTTGGTGTTCAACATCTCCCAACAAGAACCAGAGCTTTAAGCCCGTTCCTCGTGTTCTCCGTGACACTCCAGCCTGAAATGTTTTGCCAAAGCAGAAGCCTATGAATTGCAGACAAACATGCTTTTGCTTTCTATTCTGTGTCAGGGTGAAGGTGTCATTGCACCAGAAGATGTATTATTCAGGAGAAAAGCATGGCACTGATGGATATGGCCATTTCCAGAGTTAGATTACAAAGCTCTGCAGACAAGAGACTAGTCTTTTCCTGTCAGCAGCTGACATCAAACCAACCTGTGTTGCAGGTTACATTCTAATTCACTCGCTGCTTTATCCACATAAGAGGCACATGTGAAGCTGGCTCTGCTACATTAGAAAATCTCAAAAATTCCCTGTAGAAATTCTCAAAAATTAGTTCATGTCCTATCGTTACGTAATATGAGACAAATATATGACCTAAGGACATCACTTTCAATTCTCAGGCTGCCCCATGAACGGATTTCATTAAATGTGATAAGTTGAACCTCACAACAAGGTCACCCTAAATCGAGTGTTGATGGAAAAACAACACGCAAGGGGCTGTTTTATTGAACACAATGGGGATTTTCTCCACATGATGACAGGATGCGACCTAACCATGTGCAGTCGCATCGCAGTAAAAGCCTTCGGAGACCGTGCTGAAGTCAGAAATAGCTGCAAGTGTCCTTACCCTCTCTGAGCAGATGGGAGTAGATGAGCCAGAGGAGCAGCAGACAGCAGAGTGACGCACCTCCACCTGCGGAGAGCGTCTTCACTCCAGACTGCATCCTACACCTTCTGTCTTGTTTAAGACTATCCAAACTTTGAACGTTTGCGACTCTTAGATGTCAAGCTGATCGGCTGAAGTGTGGCTTATCCTGTCTGGTCTCCACAGCCTGGCGCCGGCATCCATTTTGAGGTTATAATATGAAGAGGGATAGATTAAAAAAATTTTTTAAAAAAAGCCCCTTTTGCTTTTCAAATTCCCCCGGTGAGCTGCATTTCCACCCAGGCTGCTCGACAGACACGCACACACGCACAGAGTAATGTGGGCAAATCTGGTTAAGTTTACGCAGCAGTGGTGTGAGGAGCTGAGATCCACTGGCGTGCTCCTACTTTGAATTGAAGGTGTGCAGAACGGAGAAGAAGCAATCCCTTGCAGTTTGGATCCTCACGGGGATATATGATGGTTGGAGTAAAGTCAGTCGCTAAAAAAATAAAAGGAAAAAAAAAAAAAAAAAAAAAAACTGAACGATGTATTCCGCTCTTTGCGGTCCGCACGATCATGGATCAAATCCACCGGCAATTTCTGCGCCCGGCGCGGCTGTGCGGCACCAGTGAGTCCAGCCGGACATGACTGACCTGCCAATGAGCGAGGAAACTTCAGCAGAAACTCCGGAGCGACCCCCCCCCCCTCGATCGCTGTCTCATTCCATTTCTTTCACACAAAATCACTCCC
>CAAKHD010002962.1:2962-25552 GCA_901007705.1 Fistularia tabacaria | reverse complement strand
GCGTGCGTGCGTGCGTGCGTGCGTGCGTGCGTGCGTGCGTGCGTGCGTGCGTGCGTGCGTGTGGTCCAGCCCTCTCCTCACAGCGTCCACGGAATCTACTGCAGCCCAGCTGATGGAAATCCCCTGTTGCTGACGGCCGGCTCTGACATGAGGATAAGGTCAGTGACTCAGCTTGGTTTGAAGGCCGCGCCGGCTCCAGCGCTTTCTCCAACCCTTTGGGTCGTGTTTTCGCCAGGTTCTGGGACCTGGCCTATCCCGAGCGCTCCTACATTGTGGCCGGCGGTGCCAACGACTCGCTGCACTGCCCGTCCGTCCTGTACAGCCGCAAGATCATTGAGGGGACCGAGGTGGTCCAGGTACCCACGCTCACACGCTAGCACTCACACGACTACCGGCCCACGTTTAATGCTAAGTTTGGGCGGAGAGCGAACACGTGAAGCACACTGAACTTTGCAGCCTTTATTCAAGACAGGGAACGGGGAACGAAGGATTGAAGGACAGGGGGGACAAAGGGAGCAAGAGGGTGGAGTAGTGGAGGGAGGATGAGGGAGCTCTGATGGAGGAGCTAGGAGCTAAGGGTGTATGCATCAAGGAGAAGGTGGTAGGAGTGAAGCAGCAGAGGGGTCGGGAGTAATGGAACGGTGCCTCCCACAGGAGATCCACAGCAAGCAAAAGAGCGGCGCGGTGGAGGACTCTCCTCGCCGCGGGCCGGAGTCTCTGCCCGTCGGACACCACGACATCATCACGGACATCGCCACCTTCCAGACCACGCAGGGCTTCATCGTCACCTCCTCCAGGGACGGCATTGTCAAAGTCTGGAAGTGAAGGGGGCGGGGCCAAACTCGGGACCGGCCTATCAACCGGCAGAGCTCCCGCCGGGATCGGACGGGATGACCGCCCCGATCGGAACCCATGTTGTACATAGAGTGGAATAAAGAGTGTGGAAGCAGCCGGCTGGTGTCACTCAGAGTTCTCCACGCAGAACCTCCCCCGCCCCGCCGGAGGATCAGGGGGAGGGGCCTCTTGGCGGCCACGCCCACTTGTACTTGTGATCGGTGAATTGCGACATTAAAAGTGAAAGGGCTTTGAGCCACTAACGCTACACGTAGTTTGACTCGGGGAGGGGGGGGGCAGAGAAAGCATCTGAGACGGGTTTTATTGACAGGTGTTTATTCATGTTCGTGGCGAGTGAAAGGTGGGCCGGCAGGTTACAGCCCGAGGCCTTCTCTGATGGTCTGACACCCCTGGAAGAGGAGCTGCTGGGTCCACAGCCCAACAAGGGGAGAACCCCGGTTGCCGGTGTGCAGATTTTCTCCCCCCATTTTACGGAAGCTCCTGACGCAGTCGTGGAGCGGAGAGGCTCAAGTTGGACGAGGCCAGGAGGTCATGGACCAGAAGGATCTGAGGCCGGGGGGGCGGCGACCAGAATAAACAGTCCCGACAGGTGTCCTGATACGTCTGTCGGTGAAGATTGGCGCCAGATGAACCGCAGCGGGTCTAGGGGTGGCGGAGGGTTAATGAAGACGAGCTCTGAGGGGAATTCTCGGCGACCCTGAGGGCGGCGCTGCTGAGTGGCTGCGGTCCTCCTCCTCAGCTGATCGTCAGGCATCGGGTCTCACAGGCCTCCAGGGTGATGAAGCGGTTCTGGTTTCCACCGCAGCCTCCGTACCAGAAGCGAGAGCAGATCCTCTCCTCGTAGTTGTAGTGCCACTGCATGGTGTAGTTGGCGCAGGTGCCGATGTCCTGAGGCAGGAAGCAGGCGTCTGCGGGGACAGGAGGACAGCCCTGAGGGCGGACCTTCAGGAGAACCACACTCACCCACATCCTGGGTTCAGGACACGACGGCGGGACAAGAACCAGAAGAGGAAGCGGAGCTGAAGCTGACGGACGAAGAGGTCTAGAACCCGGACCTGGCTGACTCAAGGGGTTTCCTGTCCGGCCTAGCTGTGGAGATGGCTACAAGGAACCAAACGTCCAGCAGAAGCTCAGAAGGTAGGAAGAGGGCTACAGGAAGCAGGTGAGGAGCAGGTGTGCAGGTTGCTATGAGAGACCATTGGACCTGCCCCCTCATGCACTCTGCAGGAACATCCACGCCTTTGGTTGCCACATGCATTGAAAGAACGTGTGTGTGTGTGTGTGTGTGTGTGTGTGTGTTACCCTGCTGCTCGGCTCCAGGCTCGAGCGAGGTCTGACCGTCAGTCACGGACGGCTGCTCTGTCTCGGTCTCCCGTGTCAGCTGCTCCTGCGGTGTAAATTCTGATTCATCAGTGACGTCAACAACGTCCGGTGTTTCCAGGCTGCGTGGACACACACATACACGTTTACCAGATGGACTTCTGTTGTTTGAATCACCATCCTGACCTGCACCTCCAGGTGAAGAGAGTGTGTAATTAAGAGGTGATTACGTTTCAAAGAAGGTCTGTCCTCTGTCCAGTTGGTCGCAGGTCCTCCTGTAGGCTTGCGGTGGGTACGAGTTGAACCCCTCTGAAAGACAGGAGGCAGGGGTGTTCCGATTACTCAGTCTGCCAGGGGTACAAGTACCTGCCAGTGAGGCTCCAGCAGTGACCCATGAAGGTCTGGAGCTTTGCCATGGAGACAGGTGAAGACGCCGAATGTGAGAAAAAACTGGAGGAGAAGCGGCCCTTACTGTTGAGGGCGGACAGGAAGACCCTGAAGAAGCGCTGGATGTAGCCTTGCTCATCAGTCTTCATCTGTCTGACATGGAGCAGATGCTGCCTTGCCGGCACGCTGGCCAGCTCCTCCACCTGGGTCCGATTGTAGGTCTTGCCGACTGTCACCACGAACATGGCCACGCCCTCACACTTGCACTTCTGGGAGAAGTAGTGCAGCTTGGCACGGTCGTTGTAGGCCGTCTGGGTTCCCACCACCGTCAACATCACCTTCCTCCGGCGAGGCTGGGGCACCCTCAGCAGCAACTCCGTCAGACTGAACTCCAGCGCCCGGCCCAGGTCCGAGGAGCTGCGCACCTGCGTCATGTTCCTGAGCAGGTGCTGCCGCATCACTTCCCTGTTCTGGTACTTCTGAAAGCCGAACTCCAGCCTGGGCTGCCGGAAGCCACTCTGCTGGACCACGGCAATGCGTGCCTGGTTGTCTGCACGGCGCGGCTGCTGGCTGATGGCCACCTGCTCCACCACCGAGCCCAGCAGCTCCTGCATGCCTTGGTACTGGTCGGTCGGGATCTCCCTCGAGCTGTCCACAATCATGACCAGGTCGGCGTTCACCTCCTGGGGCTGAGGGGTCTGCTGGACGAAGAGGCACTCGGCCGAGGGTCCACAGGGGTCTGTGGGAACAAACGTACCGTTAACAACATGGGACCCCCAGGCTGCCATTGGCATGATCGGGAGAAGGTTCAGGCAGCTTTAGCTGGGGAGTAGGCCACAGTCCAACAAAGAAGACAGTCTGAAGTGTGCGAAGATCTTGACTTAAGTCAATTTGGGCCTCCCGGCTGAACTGAATCCTTACCATAGCAGATGCTGCAGGTCTTGACCTTCCGCAGGTCTGTGGCCATGTTTCTCCCCAGCACAACAAACATGGACCTGCCTGAGTCGTCCACCTGGTGAACAGCAGCAGATATTAGCCACTTCGTGACTGCACCAGATTGAAAACTAGCAACAGGCTAAACGGAGGTCAAGTGTTGGGAGGAGCTGCTCAGAAGTTCCGGCAGCCCAGAAGCTCCTGGGAAGCAACTGGACAAACTTGATGCCCTATTGGCCTGGGGTGTCTCACGAAACACGTCGGACACACTGACATCCAGAAGGCCCACGTCACGGTACTCTCCAGGCAGTGTCTAAAACCTACCCGCTCGCTTCACTCACCCCCATGGCTCGCTCGATCTCCTGGTTGGCCGTCAGTGACAACACGACGGGGACGATGCCGAGGGCTTGGTGCTCCATAATTGCGGTCACGATGTCAGAATTGTCTTGCGTCTGCCCGTTTGTGAAGAACACGGCCACCTTCCTCATCATCACTCCCGCCCGGACACGTTTGAAGACGTTGTTACCCACAAACAGCATGGTTCCGCCCAGCTGCCGTTTGTTGCTGGTCCGTTCTAGAGCGATGTTCCTGACAGCCTCCATCAGCTGCGCCTTGCGGCGGTAGTCATGGAAACGGATGAGGTACTTGGCATTGGCGCTGTAGCCAATCACGGCAACGCGCGCGCCGGTCGGACAGTTGCTCTCAGAAATGGCGATGTCCTCCAGGAGAGACAGGAGGGCGGAGCGCTGCCTCTCGAAGGTCGACGTGGTCACGTCCTCGGACATGTCCAGGGCGAACACCAGCTCCGTGGGGAAGACGGGGCACTCCGTCCGATCTGCGCACCAATGGAGAAGACATCAGACCGCGGGGGAAGAGTCAACTCATCTGGAAACTCGCTGCCGGTAAAGACCCTGCTGAACGGGGCCGGACCTCTAAACACCTCACCTCTCGCCCAAAACATCAGCCCCTGAGTGAAGCGGCAGCTCCAGCCCCGCCCCTCTCAGACTCATGGTGAGGATGACCAGCGGATTAACGGCCCCTTAGATTGTAGGCCTCAGTGCTCTCGGTCTATTTCTCCCAGCCCTGTGATACTCAACACCCCAACCAGCTAAGTATTCTCTAATTCCAGCTCGTGGCAGACGTCCAGGCCGCCTGAAGGGTTGGGACGCTCCGCTCCTGGTGGAGCCAGGATTCCATTTAAGTTTACTAACGAGCCGAGAGTCAGAGGTCTGTTATTCTCGCTTGTCTTTAGCACCAGCTGGGGGCTGGAGCCTGCAGATGAGCATGTTAATTCTGGGCAGAACAAATGACTAAGCAGGCCATGTAGCCCTCTGAGTCACGGAGCGCCGTGCTTTGTTTATCATTTCGGGGTACTGTCTGATGATAGGCCACTTACAGCGCCACATGGGACATCCGAGCCAGCAGATCCAAGATATCTGGCGCCAAGGAAATCAATTAGAAAAGAAAAGTACTTTCCTCCAGGCGCTGCTGCAAGTGTTTCTGTGTTTCTTCTTTTTAAACATTATTCGACATGACTTACTCAGGAGTAAGCTACTGGACATTCAGCTGGATGCTCCACTAGTGGCCTGGATTACTGACTACTTCACAAGCTACCACAGTATGTGAGGCTGCAGAGGATCGTGTCTGACACAATCATGAGCAGCACAGGGGCACCACAGGGGACAGTACTGGCTCCTTTCCTGTTAACACTCTACACCTCTGTTTTCAGCTTCTGCTCACAGTCCTGCCACCTGCAGATGTTCTCAGATGACTCTGCCATCGTGGCCTGTATCAGCGGAGGCCTGGAGGCTGAGCACAGGGGTATGGCGGACAGGGTCATGGAGTTGTGTGGACCGAACCACCCGCAACTCAGTGTAACAAAGAAGAAGGAGTTGGTGGTGGCCTTTAGGAAACGGAGGACCTGTCCAAACCCCATCTCCATCAATCAAACAGATGTGGACATTTTTGAAGAGTACAAGTACCTGGGCTTCCATATAAACAAAAAAACTAGACTGGCTTAAAAACACAGATGCCGTATACAAGTAAGGAAGTAAGATTCTTCCTCAGGAGACTCAGGCCTTTCAACGTCTTCCGAGCCACGCTGCAGATGTTCTATCACATGGTGGCGTCCAGCGTCATCGTCTACGCCGTATTGTGGTGGGACAGTAGGCTTTAGGCAGCTGACGTTAACAGACCTAGGAAGCTCATCAGGAGGGCCGGCTCCGTCCTGGGAGTTGAACTGGACTCGTTTGTGGAGGCGTCTGAGAGGAGGATGCCGCTCAGTATCAAACACAACACCTCTCAACCTTTGCAGGCTGTACTGAGGTCCTACCAGAGCACCCACAGAATGCCACAGAAGGTCTCTCTTACCTGTGGCCATCAAACTACATCACTCCTTCCCTTTTCTGCAAGAAGGAAACTGATTGACAGCAATAAATCAGTATCATGTTTTGAGTGAGTGCATGTAATGTTGGAGCCTTCCGGCAAAAGAATTTCCCTCGGGATTAATAAAGTTCTATTCTATTCTATGCCTCGGGTCGGAGGCTCTGTTTAAACTCAAACGGCTTGTGAAAACGCAGCTCTATATTGGATGGGGGCCTGAAGGCAGCACCCCAGGGCCTTCAGAGGAGATGTAACAAATCAGAGCGTGGGGCTGAAGACGACGGTATGCAAAGCCTACTACTCACCCCTTGACCCCAAACATGGAGACCACCATACGTACCGAAGGAACAAGCTGGAAAGGAGAGGGAGGGTTGAGTGGGTGGGGCAGTGGTGTTGCAGGGAGGAGGTGAAGTGTCAGCTGGATACTCACCACAGTTTTCTCTGATGTAGCTGATCAGCTGGCAGTCCTGATGGAGAGATGACGGTTTGGGTTAGCACGCGGTGCGTTTCTCCACAGCCGGGTTTAAGTCAGACTTACCGTCATGCTCCTCTCGCCGGGGGGCCCCCGGGATCCCTGAGGGGGGAACACAGATTTAGATGTTTGAAGGGAGCTTGTGGTTATCATGGAAAGCGAAGGACAGATTCCAGTCGCAGAGCGGCCTCCTGTCTGCTGAGCAGCACCGCTCTCATCTGTGGTTCTGTGTATCATGAGGCCCAGATCCACAGACGGAGGTCCAGCGAGCACTCACCCTGTGCCCCCGGTGTCCTGGCTCTCCGGGTTGGCCCGGGCCCCCTGGTCTGCCCGAGTTCCCCTGCAACACAAACACATCTGAGCCAGGGCAGGTTGGCCAATTGGCCGCAGAGTTTGGACTTGCGGGTGTGTGATTGGTCTCACCCCACGGCCCTTGTTTCCTTTCTGACCCGGAAGTCCTTTGGGTCCCTGCAGGCCGCTCTCACCCTGAACACCACACACTCTCGTCACTTAGCAGAAAAACCACCGTCCGGATTGAGGAATGTGCCGCCGGTTCCCCTCGTGTATAATCCCAGCTTCCAGCAGGTGCACCACCACGCACGGCTCCTATCACTCACCACTAAACCAGGGTAACCGGGGAAACCAGGATCGCCCTGCACGGGGGAGCAGAGGGAGTCTCGATCAGACCAAACCCGTCGTCGTGCAGACGGGAATGTGGCGTCGGAGTGACCTTTACCTTGGCACCTTTGGGTCCCGGAACTCCGTATCCGTCCCTCCCGTCCTGCCCCTGAGACACAGCACACACACACACACTCGGTTTACACGCCGCTGTGTTTACAGGAGGCGGGGGCTGCACCTGCTCCAGCCAACCTTCAATCCTTTGGGCTATGAGTGAGGACTTTGGCATTAACACAGCCAAGAGCCAACATAGGATCCAGAACACTGACCCGCTCAAGTAAACCTGGTTTAATACAACATTTTGGCAGTTATGAGGAAGAGGAGCTTTCTCCTGGTCTTTGCAGGATAGTTCTGCTGTATTCAAGACCATTTGGACCACAGAGCTAATGCTCGCAACAGCAGTCCACTTCCTCTTGACAGTGACATTTTATCTGAGCTGCTCACCGGTATCCCTCTGGGTCCCTGTGGTCCCTGAATGCCTAGTGGTCCTGGATCTCCTGGCTGGCCCTTCAATGACAAGCAGACCAACGGACACATGAGAGACGCTCCTGGACTCAAAAAGGAAAGCAGGAACATCGGAGTGTTCTTGGACAACCAGCACATCCCACCTTCTGGCCGTTGCGTCCGCGGCGTCCACCTACTCCCGGGTCTCCGGGCGCTCCGGGCGTCCCCTGTAGAAGAACCACCACAGCACTTTTCACCACAAGCAGGGAAAGCGAGTGTTCCAAAGGGTTCAGGAGCAGGTTGGCAGGCCGTGGACCAGGACACCTCTGGGAGCCACAGGTGGAGGACCATACCTCCTGACAGCTTAGGCCTGGTGACGTTTTTTCACTGTTTATCCACCTCATTGGCGCTGATCCCTAATTGATTTTGACTCTTCAGTAAAGGACCGTTGATCGGAATCGATGTATTGATTACAAGTTATCGCCAGGAGTCGAACGGCTGTGGACGATGGATGATTGCCTCCCATGTCTCGGTTTTAGCGGAGCTCGGTTCAGTTTCCAGGCTCAGGAGCTTCGAAGCATCTGGGACAACAGCGGCGGCTGCTGATGGGAACAGGAACATCGGAACCTCCTGTCTGAAGAACTTCCTACGAGACAAGATGTCTCTTCTGGCAGTCAGTTAGTAAGTGAGGCGTCAGTATTCTTCAAGCAAAGCAGGTGCTTCGCTGGGTGTCAGGTGATCCAGACATTCAGGTCTGCTTTTGATTGTTTTCTCCTGAAATTCTTGGGAAAAAGTAAACTGTCTGGTGGAGCGGCGCTGCAGCTGCTTCCAGGCTAGGTCCTGATGGACAGGGGGTCAACTCTTCCAGGTTCTCCACTCAGGAGATCAACCACTCGATCTTTCTGATATCAGTGCAACCAATCCTCTGCTGTCGCGGGGTTTATGAACCAACCTGAATGCCAGGAAGTCCGGGGGCGCCGCTGGGTCCGTCCTCGCCCGGGTTCCCTTGAGAACCCTGCAGACACGAAATGAACAAGCTGGAGAACTTGCCTCGATTTCTGCCCTGGGGTTTGATCTGTGATGACTCACTTGACGCCCTGAAGCTCCAGGGGTTCCTGGAAGTCCTGAAACTCCCGGCAGTCCATCATTGCCCTGCATGCGCACACACGTACACACGTGCACACACATACACACACACATACATACACGCAAAATCCCAGCTTACAAATGTATTAGCAGTGTTTTGCAGCTGTGTAAACAACACTAAGTGATGGGATGTGGGACCACCTACCTTCTCGCCACTTGGCCCTCGTCTTCCATCTGGACCCTGCAGAGTAGAGACATGTTCAGAGATTCTCCATCCATCTTCCGTCGACAGTTCCTTCTCAGGATGACCGCCTTCCTTTAAACTGCATCGACAAACATTTGCTCTTTGCAGGCACGACCCCGGGTCCACCCGCACTGATGCCAGGGGAGAAGAAGCTGAGCTCCTCAAAGCCTCAGAAGCTCAAATGTAGGAGTCGTATATGGTTTGACCCCAAACTTCCTGTGTGGACTTGTATCTGTGTGCAACTACCATGTCAAGTCTTCTGAGTTCCGATGGCGAGCCCGCCTCCTGATGAGACAGCAGCCAGTGACTCAGACAAACTGAAGCTGTCATGGAGGCCATCTTCCCTCTGCTCCTCAGAACATGCTGCCTCTGGCGTCCCTCAGCAGTCTTCTGTCCTTGACCATCCGCCCGCTGCCTTCTGGACTTGGTAGGGTTGGTTTTTTTTCTTCTCCGTGGTCTACTGAGCCGGCTGGTCTTGGCAGGCTCCTGGATCTTGTGGAACTTTTGTCCTGCCTCATCTGACTGACTCGAGCTCTCCGTTCTCCCTTTCTGGCCTCTGTGTCTTCTCAGCGGATTCTTCAGTCCCCCAGCAGACGAGTCCTGACAGGGCTCGTTCGGCCCACGGGTCCTGTGACCTTTGACCCCACCTCTACTACCGGATTTCACCCATCAAAGCCACATCAAGCTCCATCTTTTGCAGAGTGAAGAAGCTACTCTCTGGACTAAAGGTACGAGGAGGCCTTGCAGCCACCAGGGGAAGGGAGAAGCAACATGTGTTTTTGGGTGGCGCTCGAGTCCAAAGGTGACGACAGAAGTGAGGACTGGGGTTGGTGCCCTCATGGGTGTCCAGTTCTTCGCTTCTGTTTCTCGGACAAAGTGTCCGACTTTGTTGGGAGACACCGGGAGTGTCTTCATGCTCCCAGGCTGAAACCTCCCCTCTCAATGAATGTCCAAAGACCAGCGGAAGGTAAAGAGTTCTCACCCGGTTCCCGACAATTCCTCTCTCAGCCTGCCGCCCATCCGGCCCGGGGTCTCCCTGGGGAAGTTAGAACATCTCACATCAGCTGGTCCACTCAGAGGGCTGGAGTCAAACCTTCTCAATGAGACCACCACGGCCATGCCTCTTACCGGTAAACCCTGGTTGCCGACTTCTCCTTTGGGTCCCCGGACATTGTTGTCTGGACCTGGTTGCCCCTGTCGATCACAAACACACACACACACACACACACACACACACACACACACGCACACACACACACGCACACACACACACACACACACACACATATGCATACAGTGATTACTGGAGGCCAACCCAGCTGCTCACCTCTGATCCATTGGAGTCCCCCAGATCTCTCATCAGCTTCTCATCAATATGGACAATTTGATCTGCAGCTGATCTCCTGATATTTAGACTCCCTCAGCATTTGGCCAGCAGATAAGATGGATTTACTGGTGGTTGAAGTGGAGCCAGAGAAACTCAGACATTCTTCTCCAGAGTTCAGCCAGCTGTGCTGCAGATGCTCCCGACAGCCAAAGGCTTTCATGGCTGATGGGAAGTGAGTGAATGGGGGGGTTGCATATGTGACTTGATAATTGTATTTGTTAAATCTGCGTGTGTTTATTGGCTTCAAAACCGCCCCCTCAGTCCAGCAGGGGCTCCGCACATCTGATGTTTAGTCCAAGAGGAACAGCCATGGTGGTTTTCGTCTGCCATGTATCACAAACGAGCTGAAGGATTTGTTTCTTCACAAGAATCATCAACTCTCTACAACTCTCAACTCTTTATGGAGCTTCTTGCGAATGATAAATCATTTGGGATCAGAGAGGAAACTATCTGTGAGCCTTAAATCCCAAGTCGTGAGTAATGTTCTTGAGAACATGGGCAGGAAGTCTTTTCCAACATTTTAGTCATGCTGTGACGCTGCTGTTTGAATCCACAAACTGTGGTGAGATGGATGGAGGAGGAGCAAAGAGGAGGTTACTCAGATCATACCAGACTGGACTGGAGGTCGCTCCCCTGACCCTTCGCCTCCTACAGCTGTTTTGAACAGTCGTCTCTGCTGATGTTCCTTGTGCTGGTTTCAGGGTCCTATTTAAAAGGACCAGTCGGTGGTGGCGGCGGCGGCCGAATGAGTCAGAGTTGAGGAGGCAATACTTCGTGTCTGGACAAGGTCCAACATCCACAGCCCCCCCCATCACCGTTGCCACTTCCACCTCTCCGGCGAAAGGGTCCCACTCACCGGATCTCCTCTCAGCCCTCGCTCTCCCTTCACTCCCGGCGCCCCTCTGATCCCCGGGATTCCCTGAAGAGCAAACAAACGCCTGTCAATCAAATGCAGAGGTTGGGACGTGATGGCTCCAGGGAAATTCCACCCAACTAAAACTCATCTTGGGCCGTTTGTTGTACCACTTTAACAATCCATGCGGGGAGGTTACCGCCAACAGGAAGACTAGCTATGGTAGTTAAGAAGGTACCGGGGACAAGTGTTACATGGTCTTTTCAGGCGAGATGACAAAAACAAGAACCCTCACTTAAACCTGTGCGCCACACCGTTTGCAGGTAAATGTGTGTATCTGTGAGAAAGTGCTTCTTCAGCTGGATGCAGAAGATGACTTTACCGGGTTTCCAGCGTCTCCTCGCTCCCCTCTGATCCCGTCGCTGCCCGTGACTCCCTGCAAGCACAGAAGCAGAAGCAGCACAGAGGTTGGAGGGAGCTTGGTCGCCGCCACATCACATGTCATCGGTCGGGTTTGTGAACGCGAACTCGAACCCGTGACGCCTCCGTGGTCCTTTGTTTGATGTCTTTCACGCAAACGGCGGCTTGGAGCTGAACTCAGCCTGAGCCTCACAAGGACTCCAGAAGGTTCACCCGTGGACATAAGCTACCCAGCTGACTCCCAGTCAGCCTGAGCTGGGGACAGTGGGCGGGGCTAGTGTGCACAGAATTCTATTGTTGTGTAAGGGAACGGACTGGATCTGGGAGTGTATGCAGGAAGAGAGCTGAATTTGTGAGTGTGCGTGGGACCAAACTGAGCAGGTGACTGTGTCAGGGAACATGAATAACGTGTGAGGGAACAGGTTGCCCTCTTGAGCCACAGACATGATGGCCCTGGACAGTCTGAGGCCTCCAGGTGTCCTCAGCTGCTCGGACAGATGAGGTGGTGTGAGATGCTTCATCAGTTGCTCAAAGGGCTGATCTCAGGCTTTCTGTCCACACAAGACCTGCTGAAACTCCTGGGTCGCTGTGAACTCAAGGCCTGTTCACTATCGGCTACCACGGTGACGTAGGTGTAGTGTGTCCCTGACAGGAGGTGCTGCTTCAGTCAGGTTGCCCTCCAGGCCCACCTATGCGTCCACTGTGGCCACCTTCTCTCTGAGTATGCAGCACTCGTAGGTAGTCTGCCACCTGCTGTTTCTAGCTGCTTACATAGATGGATGGTTGCTTACCTGTTCTCCATTGACACCGTCAAGCCCGTCCTCGCCGTCCCTGCCCTGCAACACAAGTCACCGCTGACCTCTTGTTATCTGATCGGGTATCAGCTTCTTGTTATCGCGCCCAGGGGGCTCCGCACTCACCCGGTTCCCCCGCAGGCCTCGGTAGCCCTACAGACACATAGCATCAACAGGCGTCAGGGACGGAAATGTTGATGACGTCATGCTGTGCCAGTTGGCGGATGAGACTTTACCTTGAGTCCTCTGTGCCCAGAGCAGCCCTGCACTCCCTGAGGGCCACTAGGCCCCGGGCCCCCCCGGTCACCCTGAAACACAAGTCAGACCAACTCAGCACGGACCCCGGCCTCAGGGTCACCAGCCTCTAGTGGACATGGCGCCTGAGTGAGTGAGTGAGTGAGAGGGAAGGAAGCAGCACTCACAGGGATGCCTTCGTCACCAGGAAAGCCAGGGTGACCCTTCTGTCCTGATGGACCCTGAAACACAGACAAGAACCAGACGCCTCAGATTTCACCAGTACCTCTTCACTTATCTGAAACCAAGCACCTTGAAGCGAAGTGGTTTTCTTTGCAGCATCTTTCCCACTTTACCATCTCAAAAACTTCTCCTCAAAGTTCCAAAGCCGTACATGTTTGGCTCACCTTCGACCCCGGGGGGCCCCGAGAGCCCCTGATGCCCTCGTGTCCTGAACACTTGCACGTGACGTTGCAGCACTCACGATTCGACACCGCGTCCTGCAGACAGGAAGCATCGTTAACGTGAAAGAGGAACTGATGAATCTGCTCGCTTGCATCTAGACTCTCTCACTTCAACAAAAATCTTGCTAACAAGTGAAATATGTGCTAAAGATGCCAAATGTGAGCAAACTTAGCTCGAAGGAACAAATGGAAACGATCATTGAGCCGACCACAAGTTTTCACTGAGAAAGTCCAGCCCCTGCTCCTCCGCTAACAGCAGGAGTTAGCATCAAGAGCAGACACATTTCTCAATTTTGTGGACTTTAGAAAAAAATTCCCCGACACTCACTATCTGTTTGAGGATGGTGCTGCCGACGCTCGGCATCCCAATGCTGAGCGGGAGCTTGTATCCAAAGCCTCGTCCAAACTCCAGCATCTGCAGCTGGCTGGGGTTCTTGGCCCCCTCCAGGGCCACTATCAGTAGAGCGCTGATACCTGCACAGGAAAGCACAAACACCAAGAGCCACAGTGACATTTTGACACCTTCACTCGGAGCTGCCAGGGTCGCACAGCGATGTCTCCTGGTTGGATGGCATGTATCCTGTTGCGTAGGGGACAGGACATCCAAAGAATCACTCTTTACCAGACTGTCTCAGGAGCTCAGCTTCATATTCTAGTTTTTTCACATCTTCGTCAAGTCCATCTGAGAAGATCACAAGCACCTACGGGAAGAGACACGTGTGGTGAACCAAGAGAAACAAACAGCTAGAAGCCACCTGACGAGAGCTCTAATCAGACATTTTGCCGGTTGTCCCACCTTGACACCAACTTCTGCCTGTTTCCTAAACTTCTCCCCAAAGGCCCTGAGCATGGCGGCGTTGAGAAGAGTGGGATATCTAAATTTCCAGTCCATGACTTTTCTCACTTCCTCGCTGCTGTATTCCACAAAGCTGAAGTCATAGAGCTCGCCTTGACCAACCAGCTGGTAGGCCATCCTAGGTCTGATGGGTTCATTGACGCAGCACACGCTTTGGATGGAGGAAAGGTAATGAGCAATCTCTGGCAGGAAGCTCCGCAGTTTGGGTTGTCTGCTGACCAGCACCTCTCCAGAAGAATCTCTCCTCTGAGAGATATCGAATCCCATGAGGATTTCGATGGTGCACTCTGTGAAAAGAAGTCTAGCTTTATTTTGTCACACACACAACAGGAGCAAGGAGAGAAGGTAGTGGTTTTCAACTCACTGGGATCGACTGATGGGACTTTGCACATTTCCTTGGACACTTTTGATCTGATCTTTTCCAAGGCCCGGAAATCCGGAGCCGAAAAGTACCTGTCCGGATGACCTGCAATGAAACGCAGCTCCATGTCCTGGACTTTGCCGATGCCAATGACAAACATGTTGATCCCCATGTTCCTGAGGCGGATGGCGGCATCCTGCACCGTGTCTTGGGACGCTCCGTCGGTGATCAGCAGCAGATTCTGGGGAATGCCCTCCAACCTGCGGCTGCCGTGTGCCGGCTCAAAGTAAGTTCTGATGAAGTCCAGAGCCAGGCCAATCATTGTGTTTCCGTATCCCTGCCTCAGGTTGCGGATGCGACTGGTTAAAGAGTCCCGATTGGAGAACTGGTCCAGGTAAAACTCATCCTTGGGTGCAGTGCTGAACTGAGCCAGTCCAACACGCACCCTGTCCTGACTGATGTCGAAAGAGGACAATAGATCTTCTGTGAACTTCTTCATGAGGGAGTAGTCATTTGGGTAAATACTAGTGGACTGATCCAGGAGGAAGACTAGGTCAGCCTGCTGGTTTTCACAGACTGGAGATGCAAGAAGAGAAAAATAACCCGGATTACAAACAGCAGAAATGAACAGGCCGGTTTCTTGATGCTATGTCTTCCGTTTGATATCATGGGTGCTACAACTTCAGCCCCAGCTCAGTTAAGGTGGCACAACATTTAAGGTGGTACAGCCACTCCAGTCAAAGTTGCTACATTGTCAGCTCTTGCTGACCTCAGGTTTATGAAAACGCATTTGAGATAAGATCATGGTTTCTCGATCCCCGATGGGGAAATTCAAGATATGAGTCGAGGCTGAATCAGATTAAACGTTATGAAGACATTAGCCGGATTCTTTCACTTGAGTGATTGTGGGTAAACAGGAAATATCTTCAGCATGATGCCGTGCTGTCTTACCTGGCGGTATTGTGCAAAACACATCAGTGATGTTCTTGTACAACTTCTCCAGGGCATTGAAATTGTCAACATAGAAAACCCGGTTTTTGCGTTGACCTGTGATGATCTCAAGCTGTGTCTTGTTGGCTCCTTTCACTCCAATGCCCAGGACGATGATCCCCCTGTCTTGCAAGGCTTTGGCTGGAACCTGGAGGCTGTACGGATCGGTGGCCTCACCATCTGTTAACACCATGAGAATCTGAGGCACCTTGAGTGCGGCACGGCCGCCTTGAGAATCATCAAAGAACGGCAGAGAGTAGTTGAGCGCCTTGCCAGTATAGGTGTCTCCGTTTGAGTCCGGCATGTTTGAAATGGCCTTTAGAACTTCTTGCCTTGAGGAATAGTCTTTCAGAGAAAAAATTGACCTGACGTTGGTGTCGAAGGTAATGAGGCCATAGCGAGTCAAGTCCTTGCCGACAGTGGTTCCTCTCACCACTGAAAGCACGAATTTCTCCATGCTCGTTGCCTCGTCTTTGGTTATGCTTGTGGACTTGTCCACCAAGAAAATGATGTCCGCCTTGTCAGTCTTCTTACATACTGTTTGGACAGACAAGGGCAAGAAGAAATTCGGATGAGCCACGTCTGTCATCTCACTCTCAGTCCCACCAGGTGGACGATCGTATCAAAGACCAGGACCAACACCTTTACGTCTTCAAACATCTTAAGATATTGGTGGTGAACCTAAGTGGGTGAATACCGAGCGAGGTTTGCAGAATTGGGGGGAAAAATTCAAGCTAAAGTCATAGGGGCAAAGTGGAACTTCTAGCGTAAGTGTGAGGGCTGAGCTTCTGCCTCACCGGACTCTCTGTTGAGAGACCAGTCTTCAGAAGTGACCGACAACTGACAAAGTCTATTTCTTCCTTCAACCAGCCAATCTGCTGCTGCACAGGGGGAGTTGGAGGAATTCAACTAAGCAGCTCTGCAGCCTAACTGTTGGACATTTGGAAGCCAATTTCAAATGCAAGTGTCACGTTTGAAAGAAGAAAAAAAAAAACAGACCCAAAGAGAGTGAGAAGAAGAATTGATGAGGAGTCACCTCTGTCAGGCTCGCAGATCTCCAAAGCTATCTCGTTCTCCAGTTTTGCTAGGGCATTGAAGTCCCTCACGCTGTAGACATTTGCAGAAAATCCGCTGATTTCCGTCAGTTGGGTGATGTTGGCTGCCTCCACTCCGATGGCGTAGATCAATACACCTTTATCCCTCAAGGCAGCGGCGGGTGGCCCCACGTCATCTTGGGCCTCTCCATCTGTAATCACAAACAGCCTCTGCCTGACATCTGGACGCCCTCCTCTGGTCACTTCAAAATATTCGGACACCGTGTCAATGGCTTGGCCCGTTAACGTGCCGCCGCCCAACTGTCTCATGGCGCTGATGGCTGTCAGGACTTCCCTCTTGTTGTAGAACCTGTTGAGTTGGAACTCTAGCTTGGTGCCTTGGCTGAACTGCATGACACCGACACGGATGTCTCCCTGCCCGATGTTGGACTTGCCGATGACAGATTTCATGAACTCCTTCATTCTGTCATAGTCGCCTGGCTGAATGCTACCAGAACTGTCAATCAAGAAGAACAGGTCGCTGGACATGTCTTTGCACACTGTTGAGGAAAAGACACAGGCGTTAGCTGGGGTCCCGGGGGCCGTTTGTCCTATGCTGAATCCAACACAGAAAACACTGAGCTTAAATCCCCACAGTTCCCGGGTTTTTGCGAGGCTCTTTCAATTAACTTCGGAACAGATACTCCTGTAGATGAAACCATCACCACAGAACAAACCCACTTCCTCAGGCAGCGATGGAGTGATATGGAATATGAGCATTTCAAAATCAAACCTTACCCTCTGAAGAACAGATGTCTGTGATGACCTCGTCCTTGATAAGCTTCAAGGCATCAAAGTTATTGACAAAGAATGTCCTCTCTCTGGTGCCTGCCATGCTTTCCAGTTCAGAGAAAGTAGCGTTTTTTACACCGATGGCGTAGATGTTGATCTCCTGAGCCCTCAGTCTCTCTGCAGGTGCTTCGACTTGGTCAGTAGATTTCCCGTCAGTGATAACCACCAGATATTTGTTCACTTTGTGACCCCGCGAGGTCGCAGCCCGTGCAAAGAGTGGGGACATGAAGGTCAGCGCTTTTCCAGTCTCTGTCCCGCCACCCTTCTGTGAAATGCTCTCCACCGCTTTCTCCAGGGCTTTGGCATCCTCGTAACTGGTCAGATCAATTTCAAGGTTCGGATCATCTGCATATTTCACCACGCCAACCCGAACGTGGTCTTTTCCAATACGGAAGGTCTGAAGAAACTCAATGATAAACTTCTTCATGTCATAGAAGTCAGTGGGTTGGATGCTCCCTGAGTGGTCTATCAGAAAGAAGATGTCTGCTTCATCGGTCTGCTGGCAGCCTGGAAAGGAAGACGCAGTACATTTATCCATGGAGCCCAAAATTCCATCTGATATCTAACTCGGAGCCTGTCTTAATGAGTGTTTTTTATCATTGGAACTCAAACAAACACAGGTCCATGCTGTACCTTCTTTGATCCGAGATCTTTGGGTGTCAATGTGGATTTCATGCATAAGGTTCTTGCAGAGAAAAGTGTGCAGGTTCCTCTCCAGATATTTCATCTGGGCAAAGCTGGTTACAGTGTACAGATGTTTTTCTGGAGGATGTGATACCATCTGTCGCAGCTGCTCCTTGTCGGCATCTTTGACTCCCACGGCGTAAATAATGACGCCGTCACGACGGAGACTCGTTGCAGCATTTTGTACCTCATCCTGGAACTTCCCATCTGTGATCACCACCGCAACCTGATGGATGCCTTGGTCTCTCCTGCTTCCTCTTGCCTTGATAAAGATCTCCTTTCGGGCAAAGTCGAGGGCAGCACCTGTCTTGGTGCCCCCTCCATGGTAAGGCAGAATTTTGATGTAGCTCAGCAGTTCCTTCTTGTCTTTGAAGGTGTTAAGGTAGACTTGTGCGGTCGGCACATCTCTGTACATCACGATGCCCACTTGCACTCGCAATGGGCCAATGTCGAGGGCACTGACAATCGAATGTAGGAAATCACGCATCAGCTGGAAGTTTCTGGACCCGATGCTTCCAGACTCGTCAACAATGAAGACGACGTCTGCCACTTTGGCTCCTTTGCAATCTGAGGAATGAAGTCACATAGTCAAGTCATTTCCTGGAGAGAGCAGACCAGGCCTGTATTGTGACTGACTTCCTCCCACTAATTCCCTTCCTTACACTAACTAGCTGTGGACGTATCAGATACTCAGACGCTGCCTCCCTCTTTCCCATTTTGAATGCGTTATGTTCATATTGTCATCTTCATTGGCACTACACTGACAGCACATGTTGACCCGTGAATTTGCAGCAGATGTACGAGCAGATTAGTATCTCAATTGGACTTCCTTCTGAGATTTCCTTCTGACCTCTTCCTCTACTAAAATGACGCCGCATGTGGTTCTCTAGAAATGTGGTATCATGTATTCGAAGTGAGTCGTGGCTCACAGAACAGAACATGTACACGACTTTTGTGCAAATACTGCAGGGCAGTCAGGCCTCGGCATCTCTCGGAACGTTCACAAATGTTCCTCGACGCAACAACAGCCCTTTGCCCAACAATGTGTCTCTGTGTGGCTTTGGGACGGATAGTTGCCACGCTGACATCTTATCTACAGCACTGCTATGGAGTTAGTAAAAGCGGCTGAGGAACCGCAGAACCTGTGAACCTGTCACAGACAACTAGACCGAAACACGGAGGATCTTTGTTTTTACCTTCAGGGACATCGATCTGTTTTTGCGGCTCCTCGAAAACAGACCTCCATATTGGAACGGGGTTCAGGGAGAACGGGTAGGCGGTCCTTCTGGAGGCCACCGATATCACATCCTGCATGGACGCTCCATATTCCAGTCCCATCACAGTCACTCCTTCTGCCTTGATCAGGCGCGACTGCTTGTACAGGTTGCTGCTCTGCTCCTGGTCTTTTCCCATCACGAGCACAAGAAACTGTGGGACTCCTTCTTCCAGCCGGCTACCCTTGGTGGTGGTGAAGACTTCTGTCCTGGTGATCTCCAGTGCATTGGCCAGGCTACGTCGTTCGCCAGCCCGAAGCCTGCGCTGACGGAGGCGCCTGAGAGCAGCCTGGAGCTGATCTTTGGTCTGATGAGTATTAAAGTCAAAATCACCATAGACGGTTTCACCGTACTGGCCCAAGCCGAGGCGATAGGCGGAGGCTTCAAACGGCATTTGGTTGACCAGCCGCAGTAGGTTATTCCTGATATTCTGGAACCTGTCCGGAGTCACACCCATGTCCACCAGGAAGAAAATGTCTGCAAACTTCTCAGCCAAAGCTGAGGACATAAAAACAATCAATCATCAATCAGTGAAATCAATTCCCTAAATAAACAAGCAGGAATGATTCAAATCCCAAGATGGTCATGTTGTCCACCAAAAATTGAGTGTGGCCTGAAAGTCCGACAAGCAAGATTCTGAGTTTTCTCACTGCTTCTTCTGTCATGGAACATTGAACTAGATTTGGCTATTTGACCAATTCTGTGGTATTTGGATGAAAGTTCACACAGTAATCGTCCTCCAGTAAGCTCAATGTCCTTGTTACACAAACACCCTCGGTGTTTTGAAGCTGCGTGTTTTGGCTGACCTGTCCTTGATAGCCGCCAATTACAAACATCTTATGTGATGTCGGTAATCTGAGGCATTGGACCAGATGCTGAGGAAGAGAGGGATCGGACGATCAGAGTTTGACGCGAACCAGAGCCGGTCAGGGTCTACTGTAAAACCAAAGAGTTTCCTGTCAAGGTAATGAGTATCTTCTGGGGCCCCTTCTATGGACTAAAACTCGAGGAACTGAAGAAAAGTGGCCATCTTAAGGGACAGGGCTGCTAAACCAGACTCAAGGGTGGATTGCACAGGAAGTTAACCCATGATAACCCCCCCGCCTGTTGCGGGTCAGGGGCTGATTGACCGACGGAACCCCGAGGAGCAACTACTTGTGGCCGGTCTGCCGAGTCTTACCTTTACTCTGGTCTTCTATGGAGACGCACACAGTTCGCAGCAGCTGCGTTGTCAGCATCTGCAGAGCCCGGTAGCTGTCGATGGGGAAAAGGAAGCGCTCGTAAGGCCGATTTGCGATGGACTCCAGCTGCTCCTGGTTGACTTGTCCCACGGCGATGGCAATCACAATGACACCATTTTCCCTCAGCCTCTGAGCAGGACCTGTCACGTCGTCCACGGAGTCCCCGTCTGTGATAACCATGGCGATCTGAGGCACGCGCTGGGCAGCTCGGCTCCCGGCGTTCTCCACAAAGTAGTTATTCAGGATGAACTCCATGGCCTTGCCAGTCTGCGTTCCTCCCCCTCGGTAAGGAAGTATGTCCACTTCGCCCAGCAGCGATGTCTTGTCCATGTGGTCATTCAGGAGGAACTCCTGGTGCGGGTCGTCACTGTACTGCGCCAAACCCACCCGGACCTTGTTGGGACCGATGTCTAGGCTAGAGATCAGGTTGCGTAGAAACATCCGCACTTCCTGGAAGTTCTGTTGGCCAATGCTGGTGGAGCCATCGACCAGGAGGACGATGTCTGCCATGGTGGCTTGGGAGCACTCTGCACAGGAGGGAGGAAAAAGTCAGCGTTTGCAGGTACAGCAGGGTCGGCGACCACGTTTTGACCTGGACCACCGAAGCATCCCACCCACGAACAATGACACCCCAGATCTGCTTTATAACAGAAGATGGAGGGTGGACCTGGTCCAGCTCAGCTCCTAACCCCAATGTAAGAAGAGAGTTTGACTAAAATCATGTAGGGAGGCCTCAGCTGGATTCAGGGAGCTCTGAGGGGTTTGAGGTGGTTCATTCTTCTGGGAGGAAAATAAATATACACAGCTGTGGGAACAGACCCGCTGCTAATTAGCACACATGCACGCGCGCAGACACACTAACACACACTCATGTGCACACACACACACACACACGCACACACACACACACACACACACACACACACACACACACTGCAACTAAATGTTGCTCGACTTCATCTCCTTTGGTGAAACTAGTGTTTAGTTAAACACCACTGGACACTGGAAATAACTTCAGAGCAGGATCGGGGGGCGGGTCAGATCCCGGCCAATTAGCAGCAGGGTCAGAGAACCACGGTACCTGGAGACAGCTGCATGAGCTCTCGCTTGACTTCGACCATCGAGCACAGTGTCTGGACGATGCTCTTGGAAATCCCTTGCAGAGCACTGAAGTCAGAGACGTTGTAGACGTGCTTCCCATGCGGCTCGGTTGCAATCTCCCTCAGCTGCTCCTCATCTGCGTCTTTGATGCCGATAGCGTACAGAATGATGCCCCTTTCCTTCAGCTCCTGGGCCGGGGCCTTCACATTGTCCTGGGATTTCCCATCGGTGATGACCACTGCAATCTGTGGCACACTGCTCTGCACCCGGCTGCCGGACGCCTGCAAGAAATGGCTCCTCAGCATAAAGTCCAGCGCCATGCCCGTATTGGTGCCACCCCCCATGTAGGGCAGGTTGCTGATGTGCTGCAGGATGTCCGTCTTGCTCTGGTAGGTGTTGAGCAGGAACTCTGTGCGAGGCTTGTTGCTATACTGGACCAGCCCTATGCGGACGTGGTCCTGTCCGATGTCAAAGCTGTTGACCAGTGTGTGCAGAAACTGCCGAATTTCCTCAAAGTTCTCAGTGCCAATGCTCCAAGAGCCGTCCACCATGAAGACGATGTCGGCCACGGCCTCTTGAGAGCAGACTGAGGAGGAAAGCGATCGGGTCACAGGTCAGAGAAGGCCCTGGTTCTTGAGAAGGTGCCAGCCAGAGGTGGGAAAGGGTGATTGGCATAAGCGCAGTGCAGCCGGTAGCGTGGCGTGAAGACAGAGTGGCCTCCTGCCCGACGGTGGACAGTCCATTGGGGCACGGCACCTACCTCCATGATGGGGCGCGAGAGAAAGCGTGAGGAAATGGAAAAGTTGTGTGTGTTGAGGATGCAAGAGTTCCAGTCAGAGGCTCATTTCACATTTCTAAAAGAGTTTGCTCTTCAAACTCCTCCAGAGGTCTCCTCACCCTTGACGCCACACCATCAGGGCTTTCATGGGAGTTCTCCCGATGGGCGTGAGTTCTTATGGAACAGACCCTGAGATACCTGCCTCTCGGTTCTGGAGGTAGAACCACAGCAACCTGACCGCACGCTTTTTAAATGCAGAAGGTTCTCAGTGAGTCAACCCAAAGTGTGTGGGATCAAACTGTCGAGAGGTTTTGTCAGCATCTTCGTCTGTCAGAGAACAGTCACTAAAACCACCTCATCTGCTCTCTGTGTGTGTGTGTGTGTGCGTGTGTGTGTGTGTGTGTGTGTGTGTGTGTGTGTGTGTGTGTGTGTGTGTGTGTGTGTGTGTGTGTGTGTGTGTGTAGCC
>CAAKHD010002952.1:7192-17683 GCA_901007705.1 Fistularia tabacaria | reverse complement strand
GGGGGGGGGGGCCGCGGGCGCCCGGGGGGGGGGGGGGGGGGGGGGGGGGGGGGGGGGGGGGGGATCCCAGCGCGGTGAGGTGAGCGGCTCCAGGGGCGGTTCTGGAAAGAATGAGGCCCCGCGGACGGAGAAGCTGAAGGGGTGGTGGTGCTGGTGGTGGTTCTGGTGGTGGGGCACAGTTTTCTCTTGTATTCTCTAATTATCTGAAATCAAGAGAAGAATGCACTCTGAAAACAGCAAAAATTGGACAAATAAATTAGCATAAAATACAAATAAAACCAACAAAATAGGAGGGAAGCTGAGGGGGGGGGGGCTCGGTTCTCTCTTGTGCGGACTTAGATGTACTTAATGTGCATTACTGCTTCCAATATCAGTTTAAAAGATACAAAAAAAAAGTTAGCAGAGTGAAATGATAGATTATAAAAAAAATAGCAAAAATATACAGAAAAAAAAATACTGATGTACATTACTGCTTCCAATACCAGTTCAAAAAAAAAAAAAAAAAGTTAGCAAAGTGAAAAGATAGATTATGAAAAAAAAAAAGCAAAAATATACAGAAAAAAAAAATCCTGTCAGATGTTACAGGTAAATCAGTAATGGTCCAAATATCCCTAAATATCAGTTGGTAATTGATTGAAAATCAATAGTGAGTTAATGATCTCAAATCAAGAGAGGAATTCACTCCAAATGCAGCAAAATTTGGGCAAAAAATTAGCATAAAGCATAAATAAAACCAAAGTACTAGTGGAGGTTCGGGAAAGAATGAGACCCTGTGGACGGAGAAGCTGGGGGGGCATTTTTCTCTTGGACAGACTTTGATTAATGTATATTACTGCTTCAAATATCAGTTTAGAAATTCAAAAAAGGCTGCAAAGTGAAAAGATAAATTGTGAAATAAAAAAAACAGCAAAAATATACAAAAAAAAATATTCAACGATATATTACAGGAAAATTAGCAATGGCTCAAATATCACGAAATATCAGTTGGTAATTGATTGAAAATCATTAGTTGATTAATTATATGAAATCAAGAGAAAATCAACCCTGAAAGCAGCAAAAACTGGACAAATAAACTAACATAAAGTACAAATAAAACCAACACGTTGATGACAAATATCTATAGATTTCCGAAGACAAATACATATTTGTATTCATTTCGCATCACTTTTTCCTGTTTAGTTTTTGCAAATTTGGATTCTTTAGTTGGGGGAAGAATTCAAGATCTAGATATAAATCAAGATCTAGCTATAGATGAGAAAAAAAAAAAAACCTTGCAAATGAATGTGAGCATGAAATCTGTAAAATGATAAAATGGGCAGAAAAAAAAAAAGTCTGACAGACACTTCCACTGATAAACAAAAGTACTTCCATGTCAGGATCATTCAGTAAGTGTGTGTACGTCTGACATTCCATCACCTTTTCACGGAGCAGGACCTTGCTATCCACCTTCCCGCCGTTTTCCCCCTTTGGGTTAGGGTTAGGGTTTGCTGAAAGCATAACCCCCTGTTGCGTGCTGGGACTGGAGGCGACGTCGCAGCAGAAGCCAAAATGCATCCCATAACCGTCTGGTCGGACAATAATGGAGGCAGATTACTCACCGGAGCACATGATTTCACATTCCTGTGACCACAAAGGGCTTGGATTAGGCCACTCAATGAGGATGAGGAGGGCCGGAGGGCAGTGGACGTGGAAAACACGTGGGCGTCCCGTCTGGGATCCGAGCTCTGCGGCTGAACTCTCCTCTCTTGGAACCCCGGATCGGTTTTACGCGTCCGCCTTCGTTCCTCGACGGACCGCAGGCTTTTCTTAAAAACAGATGTGGCCCTTCGGAGAGGAAAAGGAGAAAAGAAAGGAAACAGCAGCTTCCTGCAGATCTCTGATGACATGCGGTGGTTAAAAAAGGGAACTGCTTTTCTCGATCATCATTTAAAAAAAAAAAAAAAAACTAAATTTAAACATGGTCTGACCCCAGAGAGAGACTTACATTTTTTTTGGGATGAAATTTAACAGTTTTATTAATTTCTCGCCTGTACGACACGGTACATAGAAGACACAAGATGCCCCCCCCCCTCATGGGACCCCCTCCCAAATAATAAAAACAAAAAAACAGGGAGAATAACAAAGGGCACAATGCAAAATATTGTGTTTATCCCTCTTCTAGGCTTTGATAGCAGACATCTGGAGCCTCGTCCTACAACGGATACGAGTGACATTTCACCTCTGGAAAGCCACAAGAGTGACTCGACAAATATATATATGTATATATATATTTTTTTTACAATCTCGTAGCTGAAATCTGAGTGAACATACAAGTGCTGACAGAGCGAGAACGTCAACGATCGGAACAGATAAAAGTGGAGCGGTTGTGATTGGTCAGATAAAATCCATGAATCACCGTTCAATCCCCAAAGTTCAGAAAAATACACTTCAACTGGACCCAACATACAGACTATATACACGACCGAGGCAACGGAGAAAACATCTATTTCTTTTTTTTTCTCTTCTTCTTCTTCTTTTTCCATCCAGCGATAAACTTCAAATGCACTTTAATAAAAAAAGATTAAAAAAAAAAAATTAAAAAGAAAAGAAAAAGGCAGATCTCCGTTAAAAACCCTTGGTGACATGTTCAAGCATCTTTGTGTAAAAAGGCAACGCAATAAATAAAACAAAAAATGGCACAGACGGTTGAGACAGCGTTAAAAAGGAAGAAGAAAAAAATTTGGAGAAATGATTTCACCGGAAACTTAAAGCGAGCAAACAGTCTTTGACGGCTGCAGACAGAAACACCAGCAGAGGATCACAGGAAGAAACAAAAAAACTATCTAATTCCAGTGGGAGGAATAAGAGAATAACATCTATAGTTCAATATAGTATTTGTATTTACAAGTATTTGTACAAGTGAGGATACGAGGCGCTTTCTGACCGGAAGAACTTCGGGGTTTGAGGAATATTTTTGGGTGATGCTAGTGTTCGGCCCGTGGGACATCATCGACACAGAAACATTTAGACCATGAGGGGATTTCCTTTGCCGTTTGCTTGTCCGTTGTCTGTTATTTCATAATTTCCATGATTCTCGTCAGACTGATTTTTTGCCCTGTCAGTCCCCGGCAGATGGTTGTGTTAACTCTTGCTAGTTGTCAGATAAACATTTTGGAAACATTCCTCTTATACCCAGGTGAAGTGTTTCTAAGGTTTGTATTGCACACTAACCAGCCGTACTGCTGCACAGGTCATCATGTATCGTGTCACGTGGGGTTGTCATGGATATCATGATATGGTGAAGTCATGCCAACACCCTGGCCTACTGTGTAGTTGCAGAGCCAACCGGTTGCCAACTGTATAATTCTCCACTGACAATGGAGAAAAAGAACTTCTCCTTTATTGTCCATCACAGAAACATCTGTTCACAGGTCCTCCTACTTAGGTCGATGTTGTCGTGCACACAGGATTGACACTGCGCACAAATTACATCTTGCTTGAGCATTTCTGCTTGTGCAAAAACCGTCCCAGAGAGGGTCGTCGCTGTCAGGATTATCCTCTGCGGGCGGAGCGGGGGAAGGGAGGTTCATGGAATTGTCCGGTCAGAAAGGGCCAATTATCGTGGGGGTTCAAGTTTAGCACTACATTAGGACTTAGAGCAGAACAATCAGATCATATAATGCACTAAATATAAACCTTGTAAACATCATGTCTCACCTTTAACCATAGAGATCAGTCAGATTCAGTTTCTAATAATTTGTCCTTCCTTTAAGGCATTGGTATCAAGCTTCGGAGTGAGCCTCTGCTAGTTTTTTTTTAATTTAAATAAGCCAAATTTGTTATTGGGATTTTCTCTCCTGAGAGGAAAAAACCTCATCACAGCGACCCCGCTTTCCCAAACCCGCACATCTCAGAACCAGCTCAGCCTGCAGTCCAGTTATAAGATCTCCTCCACGCCGTGAGCAAAGATCATGACCAGCCCGGGCTCCAGGATCATATCCTCCCCCATATGCTGGTTCTCGCAGGCCATCACCACCACCGCCTGTTTGCCAGGGATGCGCTTGGCAACATAGTTCTCGTAGTAGCGCCTGTTCATCTGCCGCGTCTCTAGCGTGGCCAGTCCCTGCGGCCAGTTCCGCTCGTGGGCGTTCTCGATAAGGTCATTGACGATGGAGAGAGGACAGCCGCTGTCTATTAGGGAGCGCTTGATGACCGTCTGCAGCACAGCGTCGGGCGTGGATATCATGCCGCCCCAGCGGGTCACCCTGGCCGGCTGCATGGAGTTGACCCACCTTCGCAGAGTAGGGCGGGGGATAAATAAATGAATAAATAAGGAATTAGCCGCTGCCGCTTTTCAGTTTTAATCTGATCTGGCAGGAGAGAAGACGGGAGCTCACTTACTCCAAGATCTCGTTGTACTCGATGCTCTCCTCCAGGTTTTGCAGGTTGGGATTGGCGCTGCGGATGGCTCGCATGTAGGCTTTTAGCAGCTGAATGTCCCGTTTCTAGAGGGAAAGACAGCCAATGAGAGGAAGAAAAGGCAAAAGTACAACTGACCAAAGGACAGGTTAAATGGACAGAAATAATCAGCTAAAGCAAATGACAAGGACATTTATGTATTATTTACAACTTGAAACTGCAGCCCTTGTCTATGATCTGTTTAAAAGTCCGAATAAATTAGTCACTCTGCGGTTAACATTCTATATGTTATCACTTTTTCCAAAAAAACAAGTTTATATCTGGACAAAAATTTCATTTTTCTAACTGAGATTAGACACAAACAACTGTCACTAATCGAGACAGAGGCAACAAATCCAACAATTTAGTGTTTGAATATTAATTTCCATGTTGTTTATTTCCAATCAGATTTGGAACCAATGGTCAAAAAGGTGCATAAAATAAACAAACAATAAACAATCAGGGGTGTTTACAAGAAAGAAGGCGTGGTAACTCAGGAGAGGGGGCGTCATGAGGAATGCCTTACTCTCCAACTGGAATGGGACAGAGATGAAAGGGTTCCTTTATGCAAAACAGCCAAGCGCTACGCGTAAATTGGACTTGTGAGACGTTAGCAAAGGATATAAGCAAATAAGCTTCAGTTACAATCTTATCCACGCTGGCTTCATCCCAGAGATATTTGGGAAGAGAGGTATTTTTTTTTTCTTATAATGTGTATCATTAAATTCAGAGGGCTTCTACAGCAGGGCATTTTATTCAGGGATACTAAAAAAAGGCCTAAGATCAAGTCGAAGAGTCTGGGAGAGTCCGGTCTTGGTGCCTCTTTTATTCCTGGGTGTTTATTATATGCTCATTCTTTTGCCTCCACCCCTGCAAATCAACACACAACAGCCGTCTTCCCTTCCCAGAATATGCCATACAGGCTGCAAAAGTATTGTATTTATTTCTGTGCGTTCACTGAAAAACCTTTGTCATACAGCAACCATCTGTGGTTACCATGTCAACCAGAAGAACAAAAAAAAAAAAAAAAATCTTACTTGCTCGCCCAACTGATGCTTATGTTCTGCCACCGTTTTCTCCAGCTCGGAAATCTTGGTCTGCTGCTGCTGAACGACACTTCGCAGGTGTTTGATGCAGTTGTGGTTCGGCAGCTCGTCTTTGGGCATCTCAAGGCTGAGGGACAGCAAAGAGAAAGAGTGAATGGAACACAAAGTGGACAAGTCCTGCGCTGCAAAGGCATTCCACTTGAACAAACGTCTGCCACGTTGCGGGACACTCACCCGCATCCGTCTTCACAGTTGACGGGCCTTTTGGGGTTGTGCTCGCAGTCCTTGAGGTGTGACTGCAGCTGGTCCAGTCGTAGCGTGGCGGTGCAGCCGAAGCTGGCGTTGTCGCAGCTGATCTGCAGTTTGGACAGCATGTTCCGCATGATGCGGGGCACCGGCCGGAGGTGAGCGAGCGTCACAACTGTGCGGTCCACAGGACAGATCTGCTGCTGGGCGAACCACTGCGTTATGCAGGCGTTGCAGAAGGCATGCTCACAGTGCGGTGCCTGAAATGGAAAATCGAACACAATTTTTTGGACTAAATTTGATGCGTTTAGGGAAGTGTCTAAACAGCAGGTGTTAATGTCCAGGTATTTTAGTGGCTGTTTACATCTGCGTCATTAAGACATCCATATCCAGGATCTTTACTCACATCTTCTTAACACATGCGGGCATAACGATTGAGAAACTGTTTTTCTTCCAAAATCAGAGAAGGCGGTGATGCAGAGAAAGATGTAAACAAGTGGCCGGGTCAACTTCCAGTTTTACTCCATTGTTTCAGAGGACAGACACAAAGGCAGACAATGTATTTGTACTCGTACATGAATAAGGCCTGGAAAAATAGATTACTTGTGCTTTTTCTTTATCTGTCCATGATACACGTGTTCAGTACTGCGTGGAAAGACAAAAACACAGCCGTTTCAGTAGAACGGCAGCCTTGGACTCACCTGGACTGGCTCTTCAAGCACTCCACTGCATATAGGACACAGCAAGTCTTCATCCACCTCCCCTTGGAACCTCGTAACGTCGTACCCCATGGTACATTACTAGGACCGACAACCTCCTACGCCAAACAGAGCCGGGACAGTTTGGTTTCTAGACAAACACTGCGATGGGGAAACATCACTGTCAACATTTCACACACAGAGGAAGGATTTATTTTGGGCATACCTCACTCATAAATTGCGTCAAACGCTTCCATTTGGTGTTTGATCTATTGTAGACAGGTTACATCGACGGCAGGCGGCGCGCCTAACAGAGGGGACAAAGGCGCTGCAAAACAAGAAATGTCACATCATTGTGGTTTAGCTGCAGGCATATTTAAAGATCCCCTTGTATACACCCTTAGACGATCAAGACAGCTATGTTTGGACTTGAAAACTGACATTTCTCTTTGTGCCCCCGCAAACACACACAAAACCACCACACCAAACAGACATCTCTGTCTCCACTTGCTTCAGAATGCAGTGATCATTGCAAATTTGCAAACTGTTTGATCCCTACAATTCCCCTGAGAGGGTCCACCAGCCCAGACCCCTCACCGCAGCTAAAGTCTGATCTGGACGTTAAATTTAAACAGTACTGTGGCCATGAACACTACAATTTTTGTTTCACATTCTTAAGATGTCTGTAAGTGAATTCTCAGGATCCGTTATCTGGACTTTTCAAGTTTTCACATCAGGCTTGTGTAGGGTGAATTTTTGGACACCCGTCGGCTTCAATAATTGTCTTATGGAGAAATTTAAAAAAAATTGTAGTTTTAGCAAATGCCGTATGTATTTCAGTAAAGTCAAGTCAAAGACATGTTATGATGAACATGTTTCCGAGCTTACACAACTTGGGAGTTTTATTTTTAAATAGCCCCATCCTTCGTTAAAAATACAAGCATTTTACTGTTCGAAGAAGAGGGCTATTTAATATTTTAAGCAAAAAAGTCATCAGTAATTCACCTTAGCTGTTCTAAGGTAAAGGTACATGGGAATAAGAACTAAATCCATCGCATAGGCATGTTCTGAGCATCACGATGCCTTCCACTGACCTGCACAATTAACAATTAAGTATTTATTTTGCACCACTGTGCTCTGGTGGGTGAAACCCCGCCACCGTCTCGGCTGCCTGCTGTCTGACCTAATTCTCAGCAAAAAGCAACACACCGGTCCGGAGGCGATTTTTAACATCCCCCCCCCCCTTACACACATCGCATGCCTTGCAACAAAAAAAAAGCTACCCAAAGTGTTATTCCCGCGGATGTCACACGCCTATATTGTGAAAATAATGCGACATTTAAATGCCGTTTGGTATTCAATAAGCCACACCGGCGGCTAATTTTAATCAGCGGTTAAACTAAGACAGCAGCAGAGCGAGTCACGATATGCATGTAGCCAAAAGTGGCTAACTAGCGGGGTTAGCTACGGTGGCGTCTACGGTCGTCATCAAGCTAACTAGACAGAGCTCAGACTTTTGCAGGGAGGTGGGAGCAATAAACTGTTTATTTACAATGAATTAGCTGTTCTAAAACAACACTCCCGCCCGTCGGTCTTACTTGAACATGAAGCAAATCAAATACCGGTGACGATTTGGATGTTCTTTCGAATGTCTTCCCACGGGCTTGCTAGTCACGTCTTGTGCTACATCCTACGCTGTCTGCTCCAACGTCACCACGCATGCGTCCCGAGTGCGTCGTGACGTAAATCGTGGGGTTTTCAATTGGCCTTTAATTTCACCGCTCGCTGTTTATTGGCGGCCGGCGAATAAACGGAGCGACGGAGCGGCGCACCGACTGGCGTTGAATGTCAAAATACTTTGCGGGGGGAAAAAAAGAGGTTTGCAATCACGGTGCAGGAATGGTATTCAATTTCCAAGCCGGTTAACGGTCAGGGTTTCAGACAGCTGAGATGATTCCTCTTCTTCGGAGTTAAAAAGTGACACCTCAATTTAGATGTAGAACCGGATGCAATGCCTGACAATTGTCCAAGAAATCACGCGAGACTTTGGGTGATGACTCATCTCAACTTGAAAAAGAATATTTCTCTCTCTCTCTCTCTCTTTAGACTATGACGTCAGAGCGGGGAAGACGTCAGAACCCCATACTGTGACGCCACAAGAAATGATAATGCTTATTATTATGTAATCACTATTCACCATAATCACCATCATCTACATTATTGTTGTTACTTAAAAAGAAAGCAAAAATGTTACATTTGCATTTTCGGTCTAATCATACACATTCTGTATTTATGATTTAAAACGTATCCTCTTACTTTCCTTTCAGCTGCTCCTCGTGTAGCGAGAGAATAATCCGCCTCCATTCAACATTGTCCTTTGCATCCTTTTCTTTCACACCAACTAACCTCTCTTCCTCTTTAACTCCGTACACACACATATATGTGCGTGATATATATATATATAAGATAATACTTTATTGATCCCCATAGGGGAAATTCGGGTGTTGCAGCAGCAACATTAGAGGGAAAAGAAAAAGAAAACAGGATATATATATATATATATATATACACACACACACACATATACACAATATACACATACACATATATACATACACATTTACATATGGATAGCACAGAAAATAAATAAATAAATAATAATAAAAAAAATATTTCTTTTTATTTTTAAATTTATGTATTTATTTATTTTAAATTATTTATTATTATTAAATATTATATACACACACACACACACACACACATATATATAAATATAATGTCAGGTTGTAGGTTTTTACTCTTATGGCGGGAGTTTAACTCGATCTGCCTATTATTTTGAACAGCGGGATTAAATTGTCCAGCAACCTGACTCATTACTTTGCAATGACAAAACATCCGATGACACGTCCGCATCATAAAAGGCATGTAATACCACATAAAAAAAAAAACACACTTTAAAACAGTTTTAACAATCCTGTGGTCCACATCCCACATCCCATAGTTCTTGCTTCGTTTACATATCTAGCCTCTTGGCCAATCATATCTCAGACTCCAGGACGCCACAGCATTTTGGATTCATTTAAAAATAAGGAAAACATGTATCTGAGAAAATGATATAGCAGGATGTATCTCGAGTTGTGCACCTTGACAATTTATGCGATAATAATATTACAGGAGCCTGTAACAGCACTGCGAAATGGAGATTCATTTGATAAACGATCTATTGCTCTTGCGAGAGGCTGCCATTCTTCCATTGAAATGAATTCTGTCAGGTCCGTCCGGGTTGTTGACGTGGTCATGATTGTTCTGATTTCCCACTTCAGCAAATCTTCTTACAGTGGTTCGTTTTTTCCAAATACATTTTTCACATGTGGCCTAAACTCTCTTCCAATGAAGCTCAGATTTCTTTTAATGAAATACAATCGGCTTTGTTTAGATTCATTTCCGGGGATTATAATAACAATATCTATCTGGACTTCACGCTGCTTGATAAATTAAACTCGGGACACCAAAAATATTTAGCAATAGCACTTTATTGAACACAAACAACCCTAAGCCACAATACTGAATGACAAGACCAATTGGCTGCAGCAAACATTTTATAAAATAGATTCAGGTTTAATGTCACTAAATTGTTTTTTTTTTTCTTTTAATGTCAGAAAGACAGATGCAGGTTTTTCCAAAACAGTGAATGATCCTTTACATATTTAACATTTTTGTAACAAATTATCATTCACATGTTCACACGAAGGAATAACAAGGCAAAGTGCTTTCAGGATTGCATTGTCGAAGAAACAAAACAGAATAATGAATGGCTTGAGGTTTAGGTGAGGCAACGGGTTGGGGTCGGGGATAGGGGAGGGGGGGGCTGGTCCTGTCCTGGAGGAGGGATGGGGTTGGTTTGTGTGTGTCGGGGGGAAGGGGGGGGGGGGGGGGGGGGTGGTGGGGTGGGGGGGGGGGGGGGGGGGGGGGGGGGGGGTGAAGCGCCACGTCTCGTTCAAGGTCACCCCCTCCGACGCTGTCATGACCTCGTCGGGTTGTTGTTGCCTCCAAACTCCACCGCT
>CAAKHD010002947.1:49767-71487 GCA_901007705.1 Fistularia tabacaria | reverse complement strand
TTTTTTTTAGTTTTGTCTCTCTTGCACCATTGCACCATTTCTTGGAGATCATTTTTTTTTCCTTGACGATTTTTTTTTTTTTTTATCTTTTGCTATTTTTGAAAGAGTTAAATCTCTGCTCATATTTGTCTTTTTTTTTTTTTGCTGCTTTGTTAGCTGTATAGTTTCCTGATTTTCAGCTGTATATTTTTCTAGTCCATCACCATCCAGGAAAAGTTCAAGTTCTCGTCGTTTGTTACCGAGGAAACCAAGCTGGAGGTCCGGGACAAGGACTCCTCACCACCTCCCAGGAAATGGCGCGGCCCCCATCCATCCTGCTGCGCCCATCTCCACCGGCCAACTGAAGGCCAGGTGCACGAGGATGGGAAGGAGAATGTGCACAACTTTGTGCTAGAGATCATTGACATGACGTCGCTGGCGCTGAAGAGCAAAGAGGCTGAGGAGGCTGAAGGATGCGGACGGCAAGTGGGGACGGCCTCCATGGCTGATCTTAGGGAGAAGGTGCGGCTGGAAACAGACAGAAGCTACAATAAATAGGGTTGAGCCTAAAAACACATAGCCAGAAATCTTTTATTTTTGATTTTTGGGGGATTCTTTCAATCTTTTGATAGTTGAACTTTATACCAGATATTTTAGTTTTTTCTTTTTGATTGTTAAAGTCGTTATTGATTTTAAAATGGACTTATTTTCTCTTTAATTGCAAGATATTAGGTCATCACTCACCACTCGTTTGTCATACAAGTGAGTTTCTTTTTGTTTTTTATTTTTAATATGTAAAGTTATTAGGTAATTCATAACTAAAGTTCAATTTCTGACGTCTTCAAAAGACCTTTGACACATTTTAAAAATCTTCCTTTCTGTTTGAGCGTCATATCGTTCTGATCCTCAGTTGGTTTCATGCAAACAGTTTTTATTTCTAAATGTGTAAATTCTTACGAATTTTTTCTAGCCTAGTTTATTTTTTACACTATTTTTCATAAATTGCTTGTGCTTTTCTCAATTTAAAAAAATATTATTTTATAAAATTATCTAATTTTCCATATAAATATACAGTATATTGTATATGTGTGTGTATGTACATATACAGTATATATGTGTGCTTTTTTTAATTCTTAAAGCATTTTTTGGGTGAATTTCTCCTTCATTTTTATTTTTGATTGTTTATCGGAGAGAAAACCCGAGCTCCGTCTGGGATTTTCTCTTGGCAGGCGGGAAGTTGGAGCACAGCCATTACCTCCCGTCTCTCCGGGCCAAAGGACTGCAAAGAGGAATAGGAGAAGGTGTTTGTGGAGTGGCAGCGATCTAATAGACGGCGTGGCGGATCCTAGTTATTCGGATGTGACTTCTTTTCTTCTCTTCAGTTCCAGGAGTCGATCAGTTTGGGTTTTTTTTAACTGACAAAAATAAAAAGAGAATCGGGAGCGAAAAGCGGCAAATGATCCCAAGCCGTCAATCAGCGGCGTGACTTTCCAGCTGCTTGGGTTTTTCCTCTCAGTATGAGAAAAGAAAAGAAGCAGAACATCAACAGAGTCAAGAAAAATGAAACTAAATCTGAAAGAGATTCAAAGACGCTGGTTGACTCGTAGTTTCATCCTGATGGACGACTCCTTGTTTCAACCTTTTCACCCTTAACCATTTAAATCTGTGATAATTTGTCTCCAATTATTTGCGAGTTTTGTTTGTTTTGTTTTGTGTTTCAAGAATCTGCAGATTTATTTTTCAAAACAATTCAACTCTTGACTTTTAATTTATTTTATTTTGTTTTGTTTTTTTGTTTTTTAAAATACTTAGATTAAAGATACATTAGAAGTCCTGATTAAAAGAAAGAAGGGATTAAAATATATTTTTTTAATCAATTTAAAAATTAAATGGAATCTTTATCAAGGTCTGGGTTTGACGAGTCACATGGTGCTGTTTGTGTTGCAGGTGTTGAGACACGCCCACCAGCCCCTCCCCCTCCGGAAGGGCGACTTCTACTCCTACCTGTCGCTCTCGTCGCATGACAGCGACTGTGGTGAGCTGGTCCAAGACCCCGACGACCGAACATCCGCCCCCTACCTCCGCCGCGCCTCGGCTTCGCCCCCACCCAGCCCCGACATCCGGGATGAGGAGACGCTTTTCTCCGCCTGCACGGAGGAGGTCTACCTGGGCCCCCCCCTCTGCTACAGCATGGCGCCGCCCGCCGCCGCCGGGCCCTGTGACTCCCCCCAGGAGGGGGCGGCCGACTCCCAAGGCTCCCCCTCCTCCAACTTCTGCGATGTCGCTGTACTGCGGCAGCGTAATGAGGGTCCTGCTTATCTTAATCCCCCCTCGATAGACTCCGCTGCTGCCACCGCCGCCGCAGATACTAAAGCTCTGGGATCCAATATGGTCGCCGTAATGACCAAGATAAGTGTCTGCGGCGCCGCTACAAATCCCTCAAAGGAGCCGCCCGCCGCCGCCGTGTGTATTAATCCCGAAATTAACGGCGTGGCGATCAGAGGAGGAGATAGGGGGGAGTTGGAGGTGGAGCGGCGGGGGCCGAGGGGGCAGAGAGGCCACAGCGTTTCGCAGCAGGAAGTGAAGACGGCGAGGCAGGTGAGTGCCAGGAATTAGACTGAGCCGAAACCCCGCAGTGGCTGAATGTGATGAGGCTTAGGTTCCATTTCACCGGCTCGGCTCTCCTGCTCCTTTCATCTGCTCTTCCACTCCTCTTCGACCCTTCCCCACTTCCTGTCCTTCTCCCCCTCTCCAGCTCTGTTTCCCCTTTCCCTCCCCACCTCTCCTCCACTTGTAACTTCCTCCTCCTTCTTGACTTCTCTCAGCATCTTCGCTGCCTCTCATCTTCTACTCCTATTTTCTCCTTTTCGATGAGCCCTTTTTGGGGCTCCTTCTTTCTCTCCATCCTCCTTGACCTCCCTGACCTTGCGTCCTCACTGTTCTTCTTCACCTCACGCCACTTTTTCCTCTTGCTCCCCTCTTCCATTTCCTCTGCATTGTTGCCTCCTTCACTTGATCCTGTCTTTACATCCTGAGTGTTTGATTTCCTTCACTTTAACTTGACTCTCCCATCTTTCCTGATCCCTTCCTTCACTGTATCCTCCTCCTTCTCTTCCTCATCCTGTCGCCCCCTCCTCTTCCTCTCATCCCTTCTTCCCTCACAGCCCAAACGCTCAAACTTTCTACTTTAACTATATTTTACATGAAGTCGCTCTTTCTCATCCCATACCCCTCCATTGCCCCCCCCCTCCGTGCAGGATTTGCCGAGTGCTCAGTTTAGTCGTGGAAAAGGTTAAGGTCCACAGAACAACATCAGCATAATTACTATCAGTCAGATTTCATTAGGATTCTCCGTCGACGCGGCTGATCGTTCAATTCATTTCATCGCTGAATTTGCATCTTTACGCTTTTTCTTTTTTACCTTTTTTCTATTTCCTCATGCAAATGAACTCCTACCTCCGCCTCCTCCACCCACTCTCCCTCCCCCTGCCTCCCTGTTTACATCGCTTTTTTTTTTTTTTTTATTACTTTTCTCCTCAGTTTTTTCAACTTTCTTCATCTGGATGGTTAATTTCAGGATGGCTTTGAAAAAAAGTTTTTTTTTTTAAAGAAGGGCAGAACTTAAGGGTGGGGTTATCAATTGTGATAGAGGAGCATCCAGTTTTTGTTGTTTTCTTTTGGACCAATCCATTGACCCCTAAGAGATTTGAGAACTTCAAAATAAAATCCCCATTTTTGTCTTTTCTTTCTTTCTTAAGCCTTTCTTTTCCTGTTGATTCAGTTGTGATTTTGAGCTTTCAATTTAGTTTGACTTTTTTCAAGATTTTTTTTTTCTCTGATATTCAGGAGAATTTTAGTGTTTTTCTCTTTTTTTCACTGATGTTTCTTCATGGATTTTATTTCAGGCTTTTATTTAGCATTTTCTGGTTTACTTTTGGGTAAATTTTGGCTCAAAAAGTATTTTTGCTAATCATATGTTTAGTCTGAACGTAGCTTTATAGAAATGTTTACATTTTGTGACAATTTTATTCTCAATTTCTAATGCTGCCGTGTATTTAGTTTTTGAGTAAAAGTAAATATTTTAAAGACACATTCAGAGTAGAAGTGGAAAGCTTACTTGTAAGATATTGAAAGACCCTCCATATTTCCCTACAAAATGCCAGATCCTCCGGATCATGTTTGCCACCATGTTGCCGTGACGACTCCTGCACCCAGATGTAGGTGGGGGATCAGTGGCTGCTGGCGCTCCTTGTTCGTAATTTAGCGCTTTTTTTCACTTTGGGCTGAAAGGGAGAATCACCTGGTTGAAAAGCAGACTCTTCGGTCTCTTTTTTCTTCTCCTCTTCCTCCTCACTTTATCTCTTCATCTGCAGAGAAGAGAATAAAGTGCAACATTGATTTTCAGTCTCGGCTCTATTTGCCTATGTTTGATGAACTATTTATCACCTCCGACTCCTGTTTTCTCTCCTCTCTTCCCAATGATCTCAGCTGGCTCCTCTTCAGGCCACCAGGGTGGCGCTAGGCCAGGCCAGTACCCCGCTGAGACCAGCCTCTTCCAGGACAGGACCCCCAGCCTCCAGGATGGGACCCAATGTCCAAGTAGGTCCTCGATTGTTTTCAGTCCACATCCTTGAAAACCCAGACACTGAAATTCCAGTCCTGGAAAGAAGCCTGGAACATTGAAACAAACAACTAAACAACACACATTCTGCACATCGTTTTTTTTTTTTAATGTGGTAAAGTGTATTACAGAAATGTCCTACATTCATGTATTACATGGAGGAATGTTCCTTATTTCATTATTTCCAAACACAATGTAATTTCCTAAAGTGTTCTTATATGACACCAGCTTAATACACTGACTTTTTACATCTTAACAAGAAAAGATCCCCCTTTTTTGATATAAAATTCAATCAAAAGTACAAAGTCCCCGAAAAAAAATTAAACAATCAAGCAATGTCTTTTTTTTTTCTATCATTTCGCAGTTGGAATTCAAGAAACTGAGCGGTTAGTGATTATCGAGAAGCGCCTGAATTGCCACTGCAGCTGACCTTAGATTTGACAAATGCAAACTGATTACAGTAACCGTTTATAGGCAGACTTATTTGCTAACATTCGGTCACATTGGTTGGGAGCTCAATGGTCCCCCTTGTGGTCAAAGTGTGATGGCGTGGAAAAATAACAATAATTTTGATTACAATTTGGCCTGATTGTACTTTTTTTTTTAAAGAATGAGAGGAACAGTTTGTTTTGGCTGTAAATTGTGGTAGAGTGTTTTCTTTTCCTTTTCATCCTTGTCTGTTTTTATGAAATAAAAAAACTAGAAAGCTGCAGACCAACAACAATGTCACAATCTGTGTGTGTGTGTGTGTGTGTGTGTGTGTGTGTGTGTGTGTGTGTGTGTGTGTGTGTGTGTGTGTGTGTGTGTGTGTGTGTGTGTGTGGCCTATGGGTGCCTCCAGGGCTAAGCACAACCTACTGCCCCTATACTCCAAACACACACACACACACACACATTCACACACCCCTCAGGGCAGGGCAGAGAGTCCAGGTAGATGCTCTGACAGCCCAACAGCTGCAGGTTATACAGACATGTTGTTCACGTGCATGCGCACACATGCACACACACGCACTCTCACACCAGGATACACAAATACACACTAGAGGACAAACCTGAACACACACTGGGATGCGTTGAAATACACGCAGTAAACCGTGAAATCAACCGTAATGTACAAAGACACACATACACACTCATGACACACGAAAAAAAACTCACAAGGGACACACACATGCACACATCATATCAGTGATGCGTACAGCTGGTCCTGACCCCCATGGCGTGCCCCAGTCTAGCCCACCTGTTCACACACAGCCACACGCACACATACACACACGCTGGTACAATTAAAGCAATCGTGAATGCGGCTCATGATGTGCTTTGTGACCCAGACAGCAGAAGGTCTGCAGCAAAACACACAAGAGTGTCTGTGTGTATATACGTACGTACATGCCTGTGTGTGGGGGTTTGTGTGTGTTTTCCTGGCTCATGTTGGGAAAGTTTCATTAAAAAAAAAAAGCAGAGCAGAAAAGGATGCTGGTATCAGATACAGTCAGGAGGACCAAATGTTGCGAATCGGTTGATGTTATTGATGGTTATTGATTCCTTATCACCTCCTGTATTGGTTTCCCATCAGTTGTCTGTATTTGTCCAGACAGTATTTTTCCATCTGTCAAAGTGTAGAAAGAAAATCAGAAAAAAATAACACACATACAATTTCAACAGATAACGCAACAACATGTTCTTTTCTTCAAATCGTCATGTGACCAACAAGTTCCGTCTCCTGTGTTCTGATTGGCTCCTGCAGAGAACAGCTATAGTGGCGGGACCGGCGAGGCTCCAGCTGTAAGGGGCACCTCCCTGTGACTCCTCCATGCGTCTCCTCGCCCAACAGAGCCTCCTTGATCTCCTGAAATTCCCATCACACTGGACTGAGAGCCACCGCTTAAAGGGTTTGGGGCTTAAAGGGTTTGGGGCTGAATGAATAACGGTGTAGAAGATTCCGGTGTTTTTGCTGAGCACTTTTTTTTTCAAAAAATCCTGGTGTTAAATGCAAAAAGCAATACATAGATGCCATGGGAAAAAAAAAAAAAAGGTTTGAACAAGACTGTAAAACTGACATTTGGGAAGGATTTGACAAAGAATCAGATGACAGCACCAGAGGAGCCTAAATTCTCCTCACCAAACTCCACTCAAAAAAGGGGTTATTTAAGATTCGTTAGGGTCTTTGTCTTCTGGCCGAACTGAAGAGATGTGAATTTACACTTTCAAAAATGTTGGCTTTAAATTTGTCACAGTTTCACGTTTCTGAGGGGAAAGTTTAAGGTTCAGACCTATAAATGTGGCAAATTATCGATGAGCTACCATAAACATCTTGAAATGGTAGGAATCTGAGCTCATCCTGAGAATTTGGGGCCTCTTTCATTATCACAAAGCACATTCGTACTGTATCAGTTACTCAGAAAGCCATTCTCCTCATCCAGCCTTTTAGCTTTGTCTTGTAACACAAATTCAAATATTCTCACAGCCAGTACGAAATCCCTTTCAGCCAGCCACTAAAACATCTCTAAATGTCATATTATTTGCCCACAGCTTTCAGAAAGTAGCCGATGCCGATGTTTTGGGTGAATCACTGAGGACACCCCCTCGGCTCGGGAATGAAATGTCTGACTCACCTGATTTGGCAGGTTCAGGCTTGGTGTGTCTCCTGAGGCCAGTTGGTTTGCAGGGATTTAGAAATGGTAGGCGTTAGCATCATTCAAGCTAGCTAGCACGTAGATGGTGGTTTAAAAGTATGAAAACGAAGAGGAAAGAAACGTAAAATTCCCTCCGAGTCTCAAGGAAATGATGTGATTTCCCTCGACATTCATTTAAATGTTATTTATAAATCAACTAGTAAATAGTGAAAAGTTAGCAAAAATCCTTGAAGCCCAGATGCAGACGTTGGGGAGTTGTTAAATGTTGTAGGACAGGGTTTGCGGACATGGATTGTGGATGACATGGGGAGGGAAGGGGTAGGGCGGGAAGTCACAGAAGCTGAAGCAGGTGTAGAAACGAAGCGGGAGAGACAGATTGATGAGAAACCAGGAGGTTAAAGGTTGAACAATGGCAGACGCCTGCAGTCAAATTCCTGTTGAAGCCAGAGTCATATGTTGTCGTCCCAGGTTCCAGCAGCAAATATGAGGGAAATACGAACATTTTGTTGAAATCAATCATATAATAATTAAAAAAAAAAAAAAAAAAATCGGCTTAGTCGTTGCAGGTCCTGGCTCTGAGAGGGAACCTCTTCCGCCTCATCTCTGGTTACCAGGGTGAGTAGCTGAGGTTACACTGTAACTGTCTCAACTAGAATTTCTGTGTCTGTTTACGCAATGCTGAATGATGGGGGGCGAGGTCAAAACATTTGGGAGATATATTTTGTATCCAATGATCTGTTCTTTCCCCTGGTGACCTGTGGTGACTGCTCCCTGGACAGAAACATAGCCATGTTTGTTTAAGACGTGCAGTACAGCTTTCCAAAAATGACCAATGATCTGTGAGAAATGAAAATCTGCCGGGAATTATGATAAATGGGCAGGAAATGATCTCAAAGCATACAACAACCTGGAAAACATTCAGCAGGAAATGAACTGAGACTGGAACAAAAAAAGAAGCTGCACAAATAAATTGTAATAATCTTTGGACTTATAAAAAACTGGCAAGAAATCAGCAGAATGAATTGAGCTAATTGATTACAAAGAAATTACATGAAAATCACAAATGGATTTCCAGAAATAAAAAATAGAAAATACAGGGAATGAAATACCAAGGAATCTCAAAGATACTCAGTGACAATCAAAATTTAAAAAAAGGGAAGCAAGAATTAAATAAAAAAGAAATACATTTCTATAGCATAAACAAGAAAAAACCCAAAGATTTCCATGGTGAGAAACAAAATAACTACAAGAAAAAAAAAACAAAACTAAAGATTTCCAGATCATCAGCTGGAAATTGCAAATAAAGTACAGAATTAAAACCTGCAAGAAATGAACTTAAAGCAAGCCAAAACCAGGAAAGAAAAATCCTCCTGCTTTACCTTCTGATCCACCCTAAATCTCGAAACTTTCAAAATAAAAGTTTGGTGACGGCAGGAGAGCGGAGGAGCGACCGCCGGCTGTCAAACCCTCGCCGCCGTCCGTGACTCTCCAGTCTGAGATGCTGATTTGGACTCCAGGCGAACGGTGGGAGTTTAAACTGTCAGGTAAAGAAAAACAGCGTCCTGCTCAGGCCTTATCGGGAGGAGTCGGAGGGGAAAAGCTGGGGGAGGCAAAAGGAAAACAACAGCCCCTAAATGATGTTTTCTTCTTGGTGATGATGCCCCGAGGTTCCCCGATGCCTTGGCTCAAAACTTCCTGCGGGTCAAACCTGGAGGCGTTCGAAAGAGCGGCAGGGATTTAATGGAAAAACGAGATAAAAGGAAATAAACATGTTTGCTGCCACCTTAACATAAAGGGGAGTTAAGAAAAAAAATAAAATGGACACAACCGTTCAAATCGACCTACAAATGAGCAAATAAAAGAATGGCTTTTAAAATGACCAGCAAGTGCTGATCTCCTCAAGGTAATTGAAGAGAAAGAAATTACAACATATACCAAAAATCAAGAAGAAATTCCTCCTTGAAAAAAAAAATTAGTTAATTAAAATGATTGCTAATGAATACCCCCCCCCCAAAAAAAATGGAATTACCTCAAAATGAACAGTAATTCAAGAATATATCATTTAAATCATAAAGACAAGCAAATCACATTCTTAATTGTTAAAAGTCAAATTACAGATAAATCAGCAGGAAATGTTGACAAAGCACTGAAAAATCAGCAAGAAACACCTTCAAGTAAATCACATGAACATTGAGAACAAATTATGGATGAATCACTGAGGAAATGTCCATAAAAATTTGAAACAGTAACAGTAAACAATCATGAACTGAAAATTAGGAAAAAACAACACAGTTGACTGTTGCCATAGAACTGTAATGTCATCTGCGATCAAAGGATTTTATTGGTCACTGAAACCGAACAGGAGGCTGAAAATCTGTCATGAGGGTGACCAAAGCAGGGACAGAAACATTGTTGTTTCCATGGCGACATTCATGGCACGGTGTCACACGAAGCGTTTTGCGTTGTATTTTATATTTTTATTTTTGGGGAATCGGGGGGGGTGGGGGTCTGTTTTGCTGGTATTGGTCAACGGGCATCTCAGGACGGAACGTTTCTATGCAAGGAGACCAAAGCAGCAGGTGAGCAGCGTTCCTGCAGACGCTGGGATGGAGCTCGAGCTACTGTCGCCTCCGGGTCCCATTTGACTAAGTGAAGTAGATCCAGGATTCCTGAACGTCCTTTGAGATTTTCAGGAAACTGAAACTCTATTTTTCTTTTTTGTTGTTTTCTGATATTTACTTTTTAGGTCTTTTTTTTAACCGATTTTTAGGTGATTATTATTTGCTCTTTTCTAAAAATAATTGTGAATTTGTTGCTGATTTGCTGATTTCCAGTTATGTCTCAATTTTTTTCATTTCTCAATTTTTTTCATTTTCTTAAATGATCATAAGAGAATTGTTCGCCTTTTTTTTTACTCACAATTTTTAGCTGAGTAAAATGAAATTAAATGAAAGTCTAAATCGGGCCGATTTACACTTTTTTAGTTTTTTATTCATTGTTTACAAATTTATTCTTTGCTGTTTTGCTGATTTTGTTGTTTTGTTGTTTACGTTTTGTTTTTTGCTGTTTTTTTTTTCAGGAAAAAATGTTAAATGCATTTGATTCCTATTAATATCTCAATGATTTTTACATATTTTCTTCTGATTTTCAGATATTTTTTTTGTGTTTTCAGGTATTTATTCCTGTTGCATCAATTTTTTTATCAATGAACTTAAGAGCTAACAGAGTAATCAGGTCTTTCAGTTGTTGAATTTCTTCACACTAAAATAATGAATTTTGCATTTTAAGGGAAAGTACCAGAAAGCGGACAATGAAATTAACAAATATCACCTGAAGATAAAGATTGACTTTCAAATTTGACCTGAATATCAGTTTTTACTAAATGAAATTGGTAGGAGAAGACATTTCTTTGAAGATTTGCCAGTGGGGAGTCGAATGACCACAATAATAGATGGCCATTGGGAAAACAGCGCTGTGGCTGGGGCGGGGGGGGTCAAAGTGATAATCGTGTGCCTTGTTGCTCCGACGTTACATCTCCTTCGTTTTACATGAAAAACTGCTTCGCAACGTGATGATAAAAAAAAGGAAAATAATTTAGAAAATAAATGTGACTTTAATTTGAAGGGAAAAAAAATGATAAAAGCAGCTGATTAAATGATTACAAATATTTAAAATTTCCTTAAATATTAAATACAGATATTTATTTTAACGCTATTATTTTTGGCACTTTTTCATTATTTTGCCATGTCGTGTCTGTTTCCAAAGCAGCTTTTTTCCGTTTTTGTTTTTTTTCGAGTTCTCCCGCAGGTTGCCTGAGTTGCTGTGTAAATATGTAAAAGTGTGAAACGTGGAGGGAGAAATATCCCTGGTGTGTTGTGCTCCCTTGTGACCTGTGACATGGAATATCTTTATTATGATGATGAGTGTCGGCCGTAAAGACCTCGACTGCATGTTTCCTGCTGAAAACACTGTCAAACCACTGCTGACAAATAAACGCAATTTATTGGGAAAAAAAATCTGATTTAGCTCTTCGTCTTTATTAGTTTGATTTCTCTGACTCTTCAGCTAATTTTCCTCCTTACACTTCACCTTTATATTTTTCATCCATCAATTTTTAATCAGTCTTTTTAATATTATGTATAATATTAAGCAAATTATTGAAAGCCTTCACAATCCTTTTTCCTTTCATGTTTCCAGTGTTTTTTATCATTTTTTCTAATCATTTTACAGGCTGTTCAGCCAGCCTTGGCAACATCCTGGTAATTTTCCCTCTAAATTTTTTTAAGAAATATTCCAGCTAAAAGTTCTTTAATTCGGGTGACACTATCCTCAATCATGCGGTGACTTTCCTGCAGAATTTCCTAATTGTACTTTTTGCTAAATCTCTGAACGTTTCTGCTGAGGTGATGACGTCATCCTAGGTCGTTGTTCAGAATTGGCTGCATTTCTTGTCGTGGCCACCAAGGGGTCCGACAAGCCTCCTGTTTCGCAGAATTAGCAAGAAATGGAAGGCCCTCATCAAATTTCCGACCAGGTCAAGGTCAAACTAAAAACCTGCAGAAGATCTCTGTTTGTGGATCCTCTGATAGCACCCCTACCCCCTGCTGTGACTCCGCCCCCATACCTGTAGAGACCCCGCCCTCTGCCACCTGCGGCGTGAGTTAAACTATCAGAGGGTAGAAAAAACAGCCGTGACAAAACGCCCTGCACATTTGAGCAAATTACCAGGGATGGTTGATAGTTCCACTTTACCCAACCCCCACCCCATCTCCCCCGACCCCCCGCTGACCCCCCCCCTGCCCACGGCTGCGGCCATGACGCTGATTGTGGCTGAAGGGGCCTTCAGATGACTGATAAGCATTGATGAATGAAAATGGAAATGCTTTTCAGCGTTTTGCCTTCAAAGGGAAATCAAATATGGAGGGGTGGTATGTGTGACGGGGGGCGGGGGGTGTCAACAGCAGCTGAGGAGGAATTTTTGCCTTTTTTTTTGCAATTAACAAGATATGTGGGTTTTTTTGCGCATGTGGTCCAAAAAATGGAAATGGCTTTTAAGGTCGTAAAGGTCGAGCGCATCGAAGCATGGTGGCTCCGCAATTACTCTTCAGGCAGCGGCCTGATTGGGGGGAGGGATGGGGAGAGGTTGGTAGAGGGGGGGGCCCAGCGTCGCACCAACGCTCAAATTAACGAGACGGCCGGCTCCCTGTTGAAAAGATCACATGTGATTACAGCACATCAAACAGACAGAGCAGCCAAATTATCTGCTCTCTCGCTGTGAAGTCGCAGGGAAAGAACGGGGAATGAAACACAGACGGACGGACAAGTTAGAGGCTTGAAATGTCAGGACGCTTGCCGTCCACCGCTAGAGTGGAGCTGTCCAGCCAGCCGCCGGGGGTCCTCCTCTTTCACTCCAGTGACCGTCTGCCAGTTTGGCGGAATTGAGGACTAACTGTACCTGATTGGACGCCGTGTGAATCTCATTTGGCCACTGTTGTTTTCTTGTTTGTTCTAGAAGTTTCTTTTGAAAGAGAAGAGTCTATTTCTGAGATTTTGTTCTTTTTTTTCCATGGTCAGAGTAGGAAAAGTCCCTCAGGTCTGCTGGACGTCGGTCTCGTGGTCTGAGGCGCCTATCATACCTGCATCGTTTCTTTGCCACCCTCCTGTGATTGTCCTGGAAGCAGGAAGCATCCAACAAAAGTTTTTTGGGGCAACTTATCGATGCTTGGTTTAGATTAGGGCAAAGTTGGGGTTAGTTTAGGGCTTGTCTCAGGCTCTTTTCACCTGATATCACTTCTTGAAGTGATCTTCTTACTTGTTCTTTTTGCCAACCTCAGCCATGGTTCTGTCTGTGCGTTCTCTCCAGGTTCTCTGTCTTCCTCTGATAGTCCAGAAACAGTCCGCAGGTTCATTGAAGACTACATTGCTTGTGGGCGTTAATGAGAGGATGAATGGTTGGATATCTCTTAATGTGGGGCTGTGATTGACAACCATTCCATCCAGGTTAAACCCCACCTCACAACCTATGACAGCGAGGAGGCAGGGGGAGAACATGAACACTACACACAGATGGTCCCCCACAGGATTAGAACCGAGGACCCTCTTGCTGTGATACTGCAGGAATGAATGCCACTAGCTTGTGAAGTAGCTTTGGCTATAATGTTTGCATTAGAGCACTAATATGACATGCAGCAATTTCAAGCAAGCATTGTCATCAAATCCAGGATCCCCCTAGGGTTTGATCTTGGTCCTCTTTTTCAGTTTACTCTAATTAAAAGTTGTTTTAGTTCACATTTTTCACAAAACTGTAAATGTCTATGATCACAACATTTAGGACACTGTGACTGAAATGCTATCAATAGGTTGATAATCTTTGTATTCAGCCATTAAAATCAAACAGGATTTTATTTTATTCAAAATGCCAATGAGAACTGGACCAGATCAGATTATGTATACATATATAGTTTTGTTTTTCAGTTTGATATTTGAAATAAAACTTGTTTTTAAAAAAATCCTTTGGGTTTTTTTTTTTACCTTCCGATCTAAAATTGAGTGAAAACATGAAAATGTTGTTTATCAGGAATCACGGCGAGTCTGAAGAGGAGAAGAAAAAACAAAACAACAAAAACCCTCTCGTACCTGCAGAGACGTGATTCTCCCTTGCCGGATGCAATCACTCTGCCGGCAAACGCCAGGATGAAACTTAAATTTAAGCGTATTTGTATCATTACAATCCTGCTGCAGGGAGACAAGTGCCGACAGCCGTTTGCATTGAATGAGAATGCACAAGCATACACACACACACCCATACACACAGTCTGTAATGATGCGGCCACCGTTATGATCCTGCCTCCATTCGCCTCCCTGATGATCCGTCGTCCCTCCGTCATTTACTCCAGTTGGGGGACGGATGAGGAAATGGCAGGAAAGCGAGATTGGAAATACATTTTCTCAGACAACGGTCCGCCGTCAGGGGAACGGAACGTGATACTGGGGAGGCCTCCAGGGTTCCGTCAGGTTCCGCTTGCTCACCCAGGGAGGCCGCAGTGGTTCCTTGGTCATAGGGGGAATGTCCAGAACTTTCATTCTCCATCAGACATTTACAAATGTCGTAGCTGATACGTCCAACAAACTTTAACCCCTCACTGCCCAGTGCCCTAGTGTGAGGATGTTACTGCAAATGTACTAAAAATTGTGAATTCATCCAGTAGAGAGGCTCAGACTTCCCTCTCCCTGGTCACATGGTCCAGCTCTTCAGGGGGGATCCCGAGGCGCTTCCCATGCCAGCCTAGAGACAAAGTCCCTCCAGCATGTCCAGGGACTTCCCCAGGGCCTCTCCCAGTTGGACATGCCCGGAACGCCATACCAGGGAGGCGCCCAGGAGGCATCCTGGCTAGAGGTCCAAGCCACCTCTTTGGACTCCTCTCCACGTGGAGGAGCAGTGACGCTACTCTGAGCTCCTCCCGGATGGCTGAGCTCCTCATCCAATCTATAAGGCCTAAGGTGTGCTGGTGCCAGGTGCACATGTGCACACCTTTATGTTTAAACATGGTGTTCGTTATAGACAGTCCATGATGAGCATGGAAGTCCAATCACAGAACACCTCTCGGGTTCAGATCGGGGGTACTGTTCCTCCCAGTCGCGCCTTTCCAGGTCTTGCTTTCGCTGCCCATGTGAGTGTTGAAGTCCCCCTGTAAGACAAGTGCATCCCCGACAAGAGTGCTCTCTAGCAACCATTCCAGGAACCCCACGAAGGGTGGGTAGTCTGAACTTCTGTTGGGTGCATAGGCACACACAACAGGGGAGCGGGGAGGGTGATCTGCGCCCGGGCATGGAAAAAAAATGGAGGTCCATTGATCTTTTCCTTCATTTCGGGTCTTTTTGAGCCACGCTTTGTCCGGTCCTTTTTGCCTTGGGTGAACCTACCAGGGGCACAAAGCTCCCCGGCAAAGTAGCTCCTTGGGATCCCTGGGCCACGCAAACCCCTCCACCATGAGAAGGTGGCGGCTCGAAGAGGGGAAAATTGTGAATCATTAATTTATATTGTCCATTCTTAGAATGAAGATAATAGGTATATTTTCAACCTTTTGCGTCCTCATACGAGGACACCATTTCAAAAGGGGGTTGGATAATAGATGACTGATTTTAATTGTGTCTTTCACTGCTCAAAGATAAAAACTGTAAGTCTTTTAATGTGATCAAACATCTATATTTCTTAATGTAATTTATTCTCTCCTTTCATTTTTAAAATAAAAGCACGCCATTGAGTGAGTCAGGAGATACAAAGATAGCTAAAGTGAAAGAAAGCTAATGAATATATTATTTCTATTTATATAAAAAACATTTTTTTGATGATTTAAAAAGGAAAATAAGATAATATTGTGCACAGGGGTGGAATGGAAGGGGCTACAGCCAAACCAGCAAGTACATATTTTGTTTTTGAAAGTGAGTCATGGCAAGTTATAACCTTAAGGAGGCAGTGCAGCAACCATGTAGAGGTGAAAATCCACAGAGGAGGAAGAAAAAACAGGAAACTGGAAGTCGAAATCCCATACCTGCGAGTCTAAAAACTCATATTTTAGTACAATCATTTTGTAGTTTGTTTGTTTTTTTTGGTGAGAAGAAAGCCAAATCGAAAAGAACTTGTGATTTTGATTTCTCTGTCCCACCTCTGTCGAGGCCAGAGGTCAGACAGAGGTTGAAGTTCAAAAAGACAGACCTTCACCACATTAACCTGTGACTGGTAGGCCTCATGTCAGACTTCATTTTGAAAATGTCTTTGTCTGGATTTTTCTTCCAGTGGCATTGAAATAATTCTATTTTAATGGCTGGTTTATAAGTTTGAACCACCTGCTTGTCCTCAGAAGACAAGCCTCTTTATAATTTCTGTCAGCTGGAGGCGTTTCCAAAGTGACCTTATTTTTGAGTATTTTCAAGTATTAGTCGTTTCCTTTAAAACAATTGGAGGGTTTTCAATTCATAACAAAAAAAATCAGCCAGGGGGGTAGGTGAAGACTAGTATTTTCCATGATTGTGTGTGTGTGTGTGGTTGCGCGCGTGTGCACGCATGTGGATGGGGGAGGGTCACAATGAAGTTTTCAGACTGATTACATTTCCTCATCTGCCATCAAAATGTGTTTAAAAAACAATTTGATATGAGACGGCGAGGGGCAACAGGGCCGGAAAAATAAAGCAGCGATGATGCTGGTGTCAGACTGAGATGCTTGCGACTGCGATCAATCTTCTGCCAGTGTACAAGAATTTGTGTGTGTCCCTGTGTGAGAGTGCGCGTGCATGTGTGTGTGTGTCTGTGCAAGACAAGGCAAAAAAACATAAGTTGATGTCTATTATCAATCATTTGCATATGGAGGTGTGCTGAAGAGATAGTGTGTGTGTGTGTGTGTGTGTGTGTGTGTGTGTGTGTGTGTGTGTGTGTGTGAAGGAAATTATATTATTGTGTCCACGCATGCATTTGTGTGTGTGTGTAAACTTCACAACGCCAGATCTGTAATTCCTCAGAGCAGTTAATTCATCATCTTCTCTGAGGCGTCCGGGTCTCCGCAGGCATTTAGGACTAATATTTCAGCTTCCATTACAGTGGTCGTACCCAGAACCTGGGCCCTGGTTTGACCTTTGACCCATAGCCGGGCGACAGCGGCCTGACCCCATCCATCAATGGTGGAGGGAAGCAGAGGAGGGGTAGTTGGATATTAAGACAGGGACACTATTAGTTGGAATATAGCGGGAAGAGACACAGCTATCATGGCAGTCTGTGTCCCTCTGTCTGATTGGCTGTCAATCAAAGGTTAAAGTTCAGGCCGCTCCTTGTCATCATCCAACTCGAATAAAGGGTCACCTGGAAAACAACCGTGGCTTTGCCTCTGGGAGGCTGGAGTAGAAATAAGATTATAAAAAAATGAAAGTACGAATAAAAAACAAAATTATCACAAGAACTACTCATTTTTTTCCGGAAAATGCCCCAAATAACCAAAAATTTACATCAAAAGGGAGTAATCAGAAAAAAAGACAGTGTACTGTATCAATGCAGTTGCAGAGTAATTATTTCTATATTTCCTATTTCTCTGCAAGTCATCAGTGTGTTGTGTTTTATGTGTGCTGTACTGCTTGATCGCAACACCAGTTTGGTTAACTCCTGTGAAAACACTGCGGAGAAAAGATAAGACAAGATAAACAGCCTAGAGATGGAGGAGAATCGAAAGCATCGCCACTCCCATGGTAACAAGTCTTAGGGGCATTAAGCCTTTAAGCTTAAAAAGAATAATTAACATCACCTTCAGGGTTTAACAAAAATAAAAAAGGTTCATTTCAGCTCAGGAATATTTGAGAAGAAATGGCAAAGACCCTTTTTTTGAAATAAATATTAAATTCATATCTATCTATCTATCTATCTATCTATCTATCTATCTATCTATCTATCTATCTATCTATCTATCTATCTATCTATCTATCTATCTATCTCAAATACAAAATACCCCACCGCTCTCTCAAAAAAGCAAGAGACTGGTTCTTGAACGCAGCATCAGAAGCCAGCGGTCGAATCAGCAGCTGATTCTCTGTGAATATCTGCCTGGCACTGAAACCTAGAGAGAGAATACTAATCTGCTCTTTCCCTCTGGTCCCTGAAAGCAACACAGCAGAAAACAGTGAGCTGGAGGTAAAAGTGCCTGTGCGCATGTGCATGTGTGTGTTGTGGCTGTGTTAGTGAGCTGTGACCAGGTAAAGTACAGCAGACAGAATCAGGACAGTGAACCTGCTGTTGTTCCTCAGGATAACACACACACACACAGGGTTGTACACAAACACACGTTCATACACACAGACACGCAAACTTACACAGTGCAGGAACATATGTACTTTACATGTAACGTTTAGATGATGAATCTTGTCAAATGTAGAAAACAAACACAATCACACACATTTTAAGTTTGTGAACAGACACAGATCCTGCAAATTCACACAACACACAAACACACTTTCATGCACACGTGTAAAAACACACAGAGTGCACAATGAAATGTTTGATAAGCAACCATACATGCATAAACATACAGTGTAGAGCCAAATGTTTAATACACGCACACACACACACACACACACACACACACACACACACACACACACACACACACACACACACACACTCACACACACACTATGAGCTGGTGGTCTAAGGCAGAAAACAAACACACACACACACACACACACACACACACACACGCACATACACACGCACACACATAAACACGCACAGCAGAGTCTTAATCCTATAAGGGGGTCCACATGTCTCCCCTGAAATCTGGAGTCCAATTCATTTGATGTGATTACGGGCAGTTCGTGTGTGTGAGCGTGTGTGCGTGTGTGTGTGTGTTTTCATTAGAGCTGCCGGTTAGAGCTGCGATCCAATTTAGAGCTGCAGCAGGCGGAGCGGCGCCCGCTTTTATTGGTATTTAATCAGCTCAATTGGGATGTTTTATTAGTGCGAAGCTTTGTTTGGGCCGACAGAACCGGCTGCGTGTGTGTATCTGTGTGTGTGTGGAGGGGAGTGATATTAAACCCGCCAGTTGAAGGTTCGATTCCTGGCAAAAATGAAAAAGAATATTAATGCCGCTTCATGACTGCAGTGCAAGTGCTATTACCATCATTATTATTTAGTTTTCGGGATTTTTTTGTTATTCATTTTGTTTTGGTCATTTTTTTCCAAGATCTTTATGGTCCCTTTTTGCTTTTTTTTTTTAACTGTTTTTCTTATTTTTCTTGATTTTTTTTTCTCAATCATTTTTTCACCAATTTTGCATCAGTTCATTTGTTCTGAATAAAATAGCCCAAAACAATTAAAAATCCACTTGTTTCTTTTCTCCATGTTGGGAAAAATCTGAATATTATGGAATCTTGCTTAGTTTTTTGGTCTGATTCTTCAAATTCCAAATTGTGTTTATTTCTGGCTCCTGACACTTAGATTATTACTTTCTTTAAATTTATAATTTATTTTCAGTTTTTTTTAATCATTTCTCTCCTAATTTGCTTTTTTTCATGAATATAATTTCAGGTTTGTTTATCTCTTATTATTTCTAAATTCCATCAAACTGTTATTAATTTGAATCTGAATTGGATCCCGTTTAGATTTTAAACTATTGTTTTTTTTTGCTTATTTCAAGTGTCCGTTCCTCTTTTTTTCACGCTCACAGTCATCAACCCACATGCGCAAACTCTGACTGATAGATAACGTGAAGAACACATGCACACGCTGACACACACGCTGACTAAAGTGCACACACAAGGTGACTAACACACGTCACCTGAAATAGATATGAAACACATACACACATTTCGAGTTGTGGTGAACCTGTGTCCACAAAATCCAATTAAAGCGGCGTTGTGACGTCTCAGACTCGCCGCCGACTTTCAGTCGCTTCCCGAGAAATGAAACGCGTCACGTGATTTCTCTATTTTGGGCTTTAAAAGGTTAAATTGAGAAAAAAAAAAGGGAAAGCGCGCCTTGTTCTTCCGCGCGGGACGCACGGGAGCCGCCAGCTCTCTCTCTCTCTCTCTCTCTCTCTCTCTCTCTTACGCGCGCCCACAAACCACCGCGCGCGCGCCCCACTCGCCACCAAAGCGCTCCCCGACATACCGACACACACTTTGGCGCTGCCGCGTCACACCGCCGCCGAGAGCCGCCGCGCGTACCGACCGACCGACCGCAACGACCGACTGACCCGCCTCTCGCTCGTCTCCTCCGGGTTTGACCCCCACCGACCGGACAGGCGCGTACCGGGACCCGCCGGAGGAGGATGGCCGGGGACGGAATGCTTTCCTCGGCCGGGGAACCGGCGGCGGTGCCCGCTTGAGCGCGAGGAGTCCCGGGGCTGCAGACCGACACTCCTCTTCTTTCACTCTCTCTTTTCTTTTCATAAAAAAAAACAAACAAACAACAACAACAACAACAACAAAAAAAAAACAACTAATCTCCCATCCGATCTAACGATCACGGTCACAGGAGCGGAGTGTGGAGACCACGCGCAACGGAGAGGAAGAGGAGGAGGAAGAGGAGGTGGAGACCACGCGCGCAGGAGACGCCGGGACCACGATGCTCCGGAGCCGCGCGGGGCTCCGCCGGCACGGATAGAACCGGCAACCGGGGCGAAAGAGAGAAAATAAAAGCATCGGAGGGAGCGGTGCTTGTCCGTTTACTCCCCGGAGATCTTTCCCTCCCTGATCGATAAGAAAAAATCGATTTGATTCTTTTGATCGTTTTTACTTATTTTTCTATTTTTGCGCGCGCGGCGGGATTATGAACCGGGTCTGCGCGAGAGTTCCGTCCGCAGGTTAGAAAGGAGCAAGTTGACGTAAACCAGCCCAATCGATCCTGATATCGATCACCGGTGACTGATCAGTTCGGGGCGGGAGGAAGAGCCGGGATTGGTAAAGCAAGAAAAAAGATAAATAAGTCAGAGAGAGACGGAATCATGATCAGGATCTTCCCGGATTTCAGCGTCCAGGTGACCGCCTCGGCCGCCGGAGGAGCCGGGGGCGGGGGAGGAGGCGGAGGAGCGGGAGGAGGCGGCGGGATGGTGACTGGACCCCCGGTGGGGCGCGTGCCGGTGCCGGTACCGGGAGCCACGAACGGGAGCCCGCAGAGCGTGCAGGGGATCAGCGCGTACCAGCAGAGGTAAGAGACCTGTGGAGCTCCGGACGAGGACAGAAGTCCAAAAAACAATAAACAAAAACCAAAAACGGAAATAGTGATTTTTAGAGGAAACATGAACTGAAAATGTAAAAGCATCTTTTTAAAGTTTACTGGCAAACCTGAGACAAATATATTTATGATTAAAATCGCAAAGGGGAAAACACACACAGACACGCACACACACACACACACACACACACACACACACACCGGCACACACACAGTCGCCTTTCCTGGTAGCGACACGGTTGGGCATCTTGAACTCAAATGTGTATTTTTTTCTAATGCATTTTTATCTCTGTGGTTCCGAAAGAACTTAATCAAGCGCTTTAATTTGCTCTAACATTACTTGAAAAAAATTACAATATATTTCTGTCCTATTTTCACAATGGAAGCCTGGATTCGAGGGTCAGGCATCGGGTGTCACCTTTGAACCTTTTCCACTCTTTCCAGATGTTAGAGAACTTATGTGGAAGTTTAGGCTTTAGTCAATTTACCGGATATCAAACGGATGATTTTGGGGGGGGATTTTACAAAATAGAAACTAAAAAAATGTAAACGTTAGAAAAACAATTGCACTTTAGTCCACTTTCGCTCACAGGGACGTTCACGGACTGCCGGGAGCATTGCACTCCGTTTTCTAATCATCTGGACACTGATGGAGGGATTGGACACACACACACACACACACACATCCTCATTTACCCCCCCCCCCCCCCCCCCCCCCCCCCCCCCCCCCCCCCCCTTTTTCCCCCCCCCCCACGAAGAAAAAAAGTGGGTGGG